>LPNX010065272.1:63430-151546 GCA_001517045.1 Pseudotsuga menziesii | reverse complement strand
GTCCATCCCATCTTTTTTTTCACTGTTTTCAAAAATTGAAAAACCAAAGATACCCTTTTGAAGAGGACACGTCGATGTGTGGGCTGTGCATTTTTAAGAAAATTTTGGATGTGTATATTTTACCCTGCAGATTTTTCTTTGAGCTACTTCGAAGTTGTTGTCTAGTTTTCTAAGTGTAAGTTTTATAAATAATTAAAAAAAAAAAAACCCATATGAATGCCAAAACTCATGCATGATATCTCAATGGGTAGAAGATTCGGAGATGAATCTATTGGTATGAATTTTTCTCAGTTGTGTGCCATGAATGGCTAGGTTTACACCCCTAGAAGACATAGAGAAACATTGAATTTCTTGTAAGAGGGATAATCGCTATTTTTCAGGACCTCAATTGAGGTATCAAGCTCGATCGAGGTATTTAACTACCTCGATCAAGGTTTTAACGGACCCTTGATCAAGGGTTTACTCAAACCCTCGATCAAGGGTTTACTCAAACCCTCGATCAAGGGTTTGTTAAACCCTCGATCGAGGGTTCGTTAAAACCTTGATCAAGCTGCTACCTCAATCATGGTCCAACTTTTGTAAAAAAATTATGCAAAAATGTACGGAAATGGACTTAGGCATTGATGGCATTAATGTCATTCCAACCACCCTATTAAACTCATTTCCCACATGAATTCCTAAACAAAATTCTATACAAACATAAAACATAATACATAAACATGTTTCTAATTCTATCTTTCACAATTGACTACCCTATTTGAAACAATTGTGTATTGTGTTTAGATATTGTTGTAGGTATGAATTTGGATTGTTGATATTGATCAAAATGGGAAGAAAAAAGCGTCGAAGTAAAAGATCTTCTAGGAATCAAAGGAACACCGAAGAAATAAGAGAGAAAGATAGAGAAAGAAAGAGGAAAAAAAGAGCAATATTGAGAGGAGAAGAAGTTGCAAATCAACCTATAATCAGAGAATTAAATGCCATTGCTAACAATATTGGTATAATTTGTTTTTAAGTTATGCAATTTCAAATTCATATATATAATGTCATTTTCCTAGTGATCTAATTCATATAATTTCATATTGCATAATATATTCAATTTCATAGTGTTCTAGTTCATTATATATATATATATATATATATATATATATATATATACATGTTAAATTGTTTAGAATGTAAATATAATTTTGTAATTAATTCATAAACTTAACCGCTGGGAGGCGAAATAAACCTTATGGCGCTACAAGGACATGTTGGACAAGTTTCAAGAATATAACCCCGCATTATTTCAACTTTTCGACCCTCCAAAATCCTTAAACTTGGGGCTAACCTCTCCCTTTCAGAGGTAAAATACTATAGGGCTCTACTGAAATAGTTCCAAGATGTCTTCACATGGGAATACTCTTACATGCCTAGCATATGGACAAGTCCCTATTTTATCCACCTTTGCACTTGTATTTGCTTCCTCTGCCGATGGGTGATTAGCAGCCTATACTATTATAGTTGTTCTTACCTCTGCGGAGTCTACTTCGAGTATCAATGCTTTTACCTGGCGAATCGTCTAAAATGGGGATCAACTAAGCAGCGAAACCTTGGTTAAGCCTGTTTACGCTGAATGGATTAATGATGTATAGTTTCGCAGGCGATGTGTCTATATCATGGTATGGTTATCAATGATGGTATAGCTCCATCCCTAATGCAAAGATCTATGGTACCTCCATCTCCTATGATGCACAAGGTAGTGTCCCCACTTCTTCTACTTTTGACTCTTCAATTAGTAATACACGCGCTTCTGATGCTTTCACTGGATCAACTCGATCTGAGACTGAAGCCTACGTTACCGGTGAGATTTGGGAAATTGGATCTAGAATTGGATTTGAAACTGGTCCATCTACCTATGCTTCTGGTTTTTCAACAGATGATTCTTCTGGATAAATTACTGATTCAAGGTGCGTATCTCTTTCCCGACAGGGGAAGGTAAACGACTCGCTTCGGATCTGTATCTTATATACATTGTATGTGCATGTATTCATAATTGTATGTAAATTGTATAATTTCATATTCATATATTCATATTTAATTTCATATTGCATATCCTTATATATTCAATTTCATAGTGTTCTAGTTCATAATTTATATATATATATACATGTCAAATTATTTAAAATTTAATTATAATTTCGTAATTGTAAAGTTTGTAATTAATTCATAAACTTATATACATTGTACATGTGCATGTATGAATTCATATATATGTAAATTCATAATTGTATGTAAATTGTATAATTTCGTATATTCACATATTCATATAATTTCATAAATTGCATATTCAATTCCATAGTGTTTTAGTTCATAATTTGCATATATATATATATATAATTGTTTAGAATTTAATTATAATTTTGTAATTAATTCATAAACTTATATACATTGTATGTGCATGTATAGATTCATATAAATTGTATAATTTCATATTGCATATTCATATATTCAATTTCATAGTGTTCTAGTTCATAATTGTTATATATATACATGTTAAATTATTTAAAATTTAATTATAATTCTGCAATTAATTCATAAACTTATAGACATTGTATGTGCATGTATGAATTCATATATATGTATTCATAATTGTATGTAAATTGTATAATTTCATATTCACATATTCATATAATTTCATATTGCATATTCATATATTCAATTTCATAGTGTTTTAGTTCATAACTTTTATATATATACATGTTAAATTGTTTAGAATTTAATTATAATTTTGTAATTAATTCATAAACTTATATACATTGTATGTGCATGTATATATACAACCTTCTAAAACCACTTATGTGAACATGTGAAATAATGATATGTTTTGTGAAAGAATTGAAAAAAATGTTTAACCACTACACTAAACTACATATATACTTGAAGTAAGTGTATTATAGTATGACTAGTTCTAAAGTTGTCCAATGAAATTAGAGAATGGTTGATGACTATATATAATTATATAGTGCATAATATTCAAGCATAATATCTAATTCTAAATGAATATGCATATATAGCCATATCATTGAACTTATTTTCTTCATCTTTTCTATAGCGTTATCTCTCCTTTCATTGATTTTAATATGATTTTAATTTCATATTCATAAATGAGTTTTTTAATAGTGTTCAAATTACAATTTTACATTACATTATGATAATGATGATAATTACATTAAACAATTACAATTACAATTACATTACAATCATGTACAAATGACTAGGAATCATATGGCTTTAAGCATTCATGACAATGACGATCTCAAAGAAAATCAACAATTACAATTACAAACATAATTACAATTACAATCACATTACAATTTAATTAAGGTAAGGTAGAGTAAGATATTTTACTTAATAACATCCGGTTTGGGACATAAGTCTCATCCACAAGAACTATGGGAAATACTTGGGCTTTTCCCTAAAACTCATTATGAAAAGTACCACAGGAACCCCGAAGTAGATGTCCATTGAGAGGACCTTCCAAGCAAAAAGGGCAACGCCCCCTATCGAATTGACTAGATTCCCACCTATGAAGAAAACCAAAGAGCTGTCGTTTGTGGCCAAGCGGTTAGCAGTTTTACCTACGCCGTGAAGTGAGGGGTACTTCCCCGATACTCAAGACAGAGACAACCTTGATGGTCGAGTGACTGCCTTTGAACCATTGGGAAGCTGATTTAAACCGGGGTCCATATTCATCTCTACTTACTACAACGACCATCATTGCTCCATATTCAAGCTTAAATAATTCATTTGTTAATTTTTTAACTGACAATGACAATATGATAAGTAAAATAAAATGTTATTCTTGAGCTTGCATTTATTTGTATTTATTCCAAGACCTTGTATTTATTTTTCAGTTTGTATTTATTTGTTGCTAGATCCTGGCCATTCATCACAGGATAGTGCACCCTTTGATTTATCAAGAGTAATTGGGAGCTTCAATGTCGTTGGAATGGATTCTTATTGTTTAAGAGGGTTGGATGATGCCACTCAAGAAGAGTTCGGGAACCTGGCCCCTGATTGGACAATCAGAGAGAATGTTAGTAACATAATCAAGTTGTACTTTGAACACCAATAAGTGATTACACAAGCTCATATCCTACATGGATTGATAAAACACGAAAAATTTAAACATGCCCAAAGTTGTTGGGTTTTAAGGATGTTAAAAATAAAAATGCATGTGAGAATGTAACCGAAAATGTAACAACTGCACTATCTGCATTTGGAAAGTCATGAAAAACTGATATTAGTGCTACACGTAGGAAAATTACAACTACTATTGTGGCATGAAGCACCTCACGAAATCAAATGGTCACAACAATGTCAAAGCTGCTCCACGTTTCAAGAAAAACACTGTACAAATACACTAAATTTAGGGTAAAGATAGATGAAAACGATGAAGCTGCTTGTTGGGCTCTTATATGCAAAGAATGATATAAAGACATGATCGAAGAGGGCATCAGAGAGAAGGTTATAGAGTATTTTGACAACCATTCTTGTGCTATACCAAATTGAGAACATGTCCTGCGAAAACATTATGGAAGAGGCATTTATAAGGAGCATTGCAAGAATGTTATGGAGATGACAGGAATTTCTTTGTGCGAGGAATTCAAAGAATCAAATCCTGGTGTCCAGATCTCATTTACCATGTTCAGTAAGTTGAAACTGTGGTATATTAGGCCAAATACAATTCGGGACACTTGTTGTTGTCGATACCACGTTGAATTCCAATTACACTATGAAACATTTGTTGATTTTTGAAAAATAAATTGGGATGGTGAACCAGCTCCTCACACAGTGTGGGATTTTATTTCTATGATACTATGCAATAGGAATCCTGAAAATGTGTTTTTCATTAAAAGGTGTGTAGGTGGGAGAAGATTCCATGAATGTGGTGATTCGACATTGTTCCATAGGAATTTTCCTATCGATCCAACACACCATGGATTGTCAAATATCATAGTTAAGTGGAAGAGATATGAGTATGTCTCCATGAATCCATAATATTCTTCACATGTTCCATCTAAGAGTATCAACTTGCTTGAGGATGGTATTCCTATTTCATACTTCATGGACAAGTTTCAAAGTCATATTTACAAATACATTAAACACTCCCACAGGTCTAGGTGGCAAGGTTTAGAATTTAAGCATTCTCGTGAGGTTTTTTAGCCAGGCACAATTGTATCGGTGGTAGAATTTGCTGAGAATTATACATTTGCTCCTCAGGGAGAGATACAAAGTGAGTATTATCACTCCGACCAGGTTTCCATCTTCGTACATGTATTTTATAGACATGCTCAGGAGAGCATTGATGGTAGGGATAACACTCCTCACTCACGCGATGTGATCAATGAATACCATTTTTATGTCAGTGATGATCATGAGCATGACACATTGTTTGTTCAACACTACTTTGGGTTGATTTATGATTCATTAAAAAAGAATGGGGTGTCATTTATAGAACACTGGATTTGGTCAGATGGGTGTGCGGGGCGGTTCAAATTAGCACGCTGATTTTATTGGTTGAGTCGTCTTCACAAAGAGACATGTATTCAACACACCTGGATCTTTTTTGAAACAGGGCATGGAAAGGGTGAACATGATGGCGCAGGTGCATGCGTGAAACAAACACTTCAGAGGTACCAAATGAGTCATAGTGCATCTCGACTCAAGTGCTCAGCAGAAGTAGTTGATTGGTGCACACAAAAATTGGGTCACCAAGGTCATGAACAAGCAAGGCTGGTGTGTAGATAGGAACAACAACTTATTTGGAATTTAATAAATGTGTTTGTATTATTATATATATAAATATGATTCTTTTTATTTGATGTAGGTTTTTTGGGGATGTTTCCTTTAGCGATGTGAATATATCCATGCCATGGTATTGCGAGACCATACCCGGTACGAGAGAACTACATTCAGTTCGTAGTAAATAAATGGCCGACAGATTTTCCATTGAAACGAGGAAGTATGCGTGTTTATGTGAGTTATGCATTGATGCCAATGGACTGTGGGTTGATCATTGCATGAACGATGCATACGTCAAACAATGGAAATATGTCCCTCTTAATCCAAAGGGGCCACATCCAATTCTGACATGGAAAGTGACGCACATTGACGAGGCAGTGGTTTCACTAGATCATGATCGGGTTTCTAATTTGGTTAAGCAAGGTACATGATAGTTGATTGAATGTTTAAACCTCTAGTCTTGTACACATGCATATATATATTTAATATCTATTTAATATTTGAAAATATTGATGTAGGTGATGTATTTGTTGTAATTGAACAACCAGGAAATCACGAGCATGTGGCATACTTTTTGATGGGGTGTACACAAATCAAAATCAGGTTGGTGTGGCCGTATGTTGATGGAGAGTTCACATACTAAGTTGGTGACCTAGTCATATCATGGAGATGTGCATTTCTATAACCCATTGGCCAGATGAATGAAATTTATATGCCACTTTTGATACATTAACATAGTTGACATGCTTTTGAAATGTAGAAAATCAAAATTTCTTCTGAAATATGAAATCAAATTTTACATTGTAGTTGTAATTTGCACCTAGTAGATCTTACATTGTAAAATTGTAAATGTTGTAACATTATAATTGTAAGTTATGTTAAAAATTGTAAGTTGCATTCGATTGACAATTTTGCAAACATGTAAACTTTGTAAATTTTGTGAACTTGTAATTTATTAAATTGAAAAATTGTACAATTTTGTAAGATTGTAAAACATTAATGATTGTTAAATAACATTAAGATTGTAAAACATATAAACTATAAATGCAAATAATTAAAAAATTTAGTAGACCATCATGTTTAAAACAAAGTCTATATATATATATATATATATATATATATATATAATCATAAAGTCCAAAATAATAACGTCCACAAATAACAGTCTACAAATGACTCCTATGCCATTGATCGAGAGATCGGCCATCAAGGACACTACCGCGAGCTACAGTATGCCCATGGCCTTGCTCATGCACATCAAGAATAAAATTGCCTAGGTATGAGAACTGCATAAGTTAAAACTGTGAACTGTGCAAGTCAATTACATACCACATATTTAAATTACATGTAGAATGTGAGAAAAAATTAAATATGTATATAAAACACAGATCTATGAACTCACCTCGCTCGA
Organism: Pseudotsuga menziesii; assembly: GCA_001517045.1. Taxonomy (NCBI): domain Eukaryota; kingdom Viridiplantae; phylum Streptophyta; class Pinopsida; order Pinales; family Pinaceae; genus Pseudotsuga; species Pseudotsuga menziesii. The sequence goes on along the minus strand of LPNX010065272.1, from coordinate 144,345 downwards.
GTTGAGTGTCAGGTTTGGGAGGCTAGGTATCTGCCGAGACGAGCCTTCATGAAGACCCGACCGATGACCAACATCCCACTCATTCATAAACATCACATCGGCTTCAACGCCCTCATCTGCAGTGTCTGTACCTATTTCCATGACATGATAGTTATATTAATGAATTACAATTCGAACTTTTTGGATGTAGGTATGACAACAACGTTAATGGATGTAAAGACCGCACTAATATAACTTAGAAGACTTATAACAAAAAATCTAAAGAAATTTGACCAAAATGGTGCACATGTCGTAGAGTGACAAATTTCCCAAGACTCACACGAGGGTCAAATGACGACGAATTTCAGAAAACGAAATATGGGCATGATGACTGTTTTTCTTTGGACACAGTTTCATATAAATTGATGAAGCATATAAGGAGAACTTGTGAATATTAAAAATTGGATTAACGTTGTTGATAAGGTGCACATGACACAACTTTCCACAAGTGACATGAAATCCAAATGATGAAGTACTATATGACAAAAGAGAGTATAGGTCAGAAAAGAATGTCATTCTGAATTGAATTGCATGGTGGAGACGAAAATATCTTATAACATAGTTATAGAATTTTTTCTTATTCATCATGTTTTAACTCTTTGAACGCATCGACACATCACAATAAATATTTTAAAATCAATAAATCCAGAATAGATTTTACAATTACAACACTTTTTGTGTTTAAATTTACAACATTTTGAAACCATAACATAAAAGCTTATATCATTATAAACAAAATCCTAAATAAATTTTAAAAAAAATTAATTAAAATTATAAAAGCATAAACATATTTTTGAATTTTAAATTAAAAATAAAATATTAAAAAATATAGCTATCACTCGACCTCCTCCTCCTAAGAATATTATATAGAACACATAATATATATTTTAGGAATATTATATATAACACATAATATATATTAAATTAAAGAACCTCTTCCTAAGAATATTAAAAAGAACACCTAATATATATTAAATTAAAAAACACAAAAGAAATTTAATATTAAAAAAGAGTTATATTGATTTTGGTATTTATATAGAAATATTAGTATTAGCCCATAGGATAATAACACCCCACATATATTAGATTAAAGAAAACAAAAAAATGAAATTAAAAAAAAATTAGATTCAGTTTGACATTTATGTAGAAATATCCCATACGATAAGAACAGTTAACCGAAACGCCTTATTTTTCTTCGGATTTTGGATCCAAAATTGCAATTATATGCAGTTTGAGCAATTACACTTTAGTGAGGCAGACTAGTTAGACTAACTGTAATAACGAAATAGTAGAAATTGAGATATTGCTTTATTTATTAAATGTAGAATAAGGAGGAAGTAAAGAAATATTTTAAAGTCTACCACGCTAAGAATAGTATATGGGACAGACCAATTCGCACGCTGTTTTCTGTAATTCAATTCATTGTTTGTTCAATTTGATGATGAGCCCCTCACTTTTTCCACTGTCTCCTTGTTAAATAAATCATTCCAAGATTTTTCGACCAAGACATTTGGGTACCTGTCCCTACTGTCCTCCTTATTGTTCTTAAAGGCTTCACATACACACTTTTTCTGCCCAAGCTTCTTTTGGCATTTTCCAATGCGTGGTCTCACAACTGAGTTGATGGAAATTACTTCTTAATTGAGTAATGAGAATTTTGGCTTTCCAAGGTATATTGGCCCCTATGTACGTCTTTTAATAAGTGATTAAAAAAAATGATTATTACTATTTCATATTTTTTTTTCAAAAAACGTAAAAAAATATAAACACATGATAGAAATTTAAAATTTTGAATTCAAACCCTTAACATAATAGAATGATTGCCTGCCATTCACCATCTAGTGAACTAAATTTTTAGGAAGCAAAATTAACCAAGTATATTTATTTAAACAAATTTAATAAATCAAAATTATATACAAAATAAGAATATTGACTGTTTGGGATGATTCATGCCCGACCCAGACGCTTCGTTGCCCGACTCTTCGTTCCCCATCACGCACCCCATAATTCCCCTCGCCTGCTTCTTAAAGTAACGAGCAGTGGGTGGCTCAATTGTGCCACCCTAAACGCCACTTTCCCCAATAAGATTTCTGTAGAATTTTTCGATTAAATATATATAGGGTGACTCAATGGACAGAGGAATTGGTGAGGAAAATGATGCAAAAGTTGATGAGATTATTGGAAGAACACAGTCAATGGACAGAGGAATTGGTGAGGAAAATGATGCAAAAGTTGATGAGATTATTGGAAGAACACAGTCAATGGACAGAGGAATTGGTGAGGAAAATGATGCAAAAGTTGATGAGATTATTGGAAGAACACAGTCAATGGACAGAGGAATTGGTGAGGAAAATGATGCAAAAGTTGATGAGATTATTGGAAGAACACAGTCAATGGACAGAGGAATTGGCGAGGAAAATGATGCAAAAGTTGATGAGATTATTGGAAGAACACAGCTCGCTCGGACAAAGTTGTTAAATTCTTCGTTTTATGCCAAATTTATGGATCAAATGCGGGACCCAGAAATGGTTGCACGAATAGAAAAGGTGATAGCTAGAGACCCACATCATTCACAATTACAAATGGTTTTCTATGGCGTTGGAAAATTAATGAATTCTGATGGCGGAGAGATTCCGTCTTTGGATCAGAATTACATGCACTTAGCTTTTGCAATTTTATTGAGAGAGAGATTTAATGAATGGGTGAATGATATTGTGGTGTACGACCCAGCCCTGTCTGAAATCGAGCGAATGGCTATAAATGCCCTCGACGACTGTACTTTTCTCTCTGTTAACGAATATGGCAGACGCACAGTGGATAGACCCACGCTATTCTTCATGCCTCACTGCTATTTTGATCTGTATGCTAATGTATTGGATGCAAATTGGCCTCGTGCCAATTTGAATAAGATTATTATATTAGGGAACAGTTTCAAATGGTACAAAGAAAACTTTCCTTACCATGATAGGAAGAGGATGAAGGCCATTCTCAATAGTGAACGTGCATTGCATGAAATCCCTCTGCCACAAACAGCTGTTGCGGTTGAACTTCCAGAAGGGAGAATTTCTAATAGGTCTATTGATCCTGATCCTGTGTATATGAATGCATTTTCTGCTTTAAGTTGGCATTTCTTTGCCATTCCATTACGTCGTAAAGATCCAACTCAGGCAACGATGTAATTTTTTTAGTTTTAATTTTTTTTGGTATTGAAAGAAATGGAAAGGTTTATTCAAAATCGTGCTAAATAACTTTTAAATAATTTAAGGTGAACAAAACCGTGAAGAATAATTGTGCAGTTTTATTTTTTTAATTTTAATTTTTTTAAAGGTATCGAAAGAAATTTAAAGGTTTAAACAATTTTTAAATAATTTAAGGTGAACAAAACCATGAAGAATAATTGTGCAGAATAATTAGTGTTTTGTAAAGATTGATATGAGCATTTTTTTCTTTGTTTCTTAAAAGGTTGTGGCATATTTGATAATGATTATATTTATATATTATATATTATTTAAGAAAGTACATATTTAAGTTGAAGGCTTTATTAACTTTGCTTTTTTTGGAAAAAAAGTTTGCTTTTTAAAAAAAAGTTTAGTGGTTTTATGTTTATGTGATTTTGGTAATAATTAAGCATTTTTAAAGTAGAAGCTTACAAATGTAAATGTGGAACAAAGCTTAATAAAAGTAAAAGATTGCTGTAATACACCTAATGGTTAAGAGCATGTGTTTAGGATGACGTTTCCTCTTCGGAGGTCATAGGTTCAAATCCAGAGGGGGGTAGCATATGTACACCTTTGTAGACTTTAGCATTTAAATCCCCACTACGTAGAGGGGGTCCCTTGTCCCACAAACAAGGGGGTCTCATACACCAAATTGATGTCTCCCTTGGGGGTGACCTTAAAAATAGATTATTATTATTATTATTACCAAAGACAATTGTTAAATAGTTATTATATATATATATATATAGAGAGAGAGAGAGAGAGAGAGAGAGAGAGAGAGAGAGAGGATTATTATTATTATTGAATAAATAGAAGACTAAAATGAAACATAACTGAAGTAGTTGTTAAAAGAGTGTTTGTTGACCCAAAGGGTGGAAAGCAAATGGCCATAGATGCTGAGTGAGAACTCAAGTGATGCAAGAGGCATCTTCCCCCAAATAAGGTCAATAATCTTTGTGGAGTGCTAAAGACTAAGAGGCTCATAAATGACCAAGTACTAAGAAAAATACTATAAAATAGTACGTCCATCAAGGAGGCTAAGCAGAAGTATGACAATGGATGGGGAATTGATCTATTGATGCAAAAATATGGCACATTGATTGGATTTTTTTCTTATAGTTCAGCAAACAGGCTCGGGGGTTCTTGAGCAAGTAAGACTTGGCTGCTCTAGGAATTGGTTGGGAGGAACAATAACTTCAGTTCTGTTTTCTTGACAATGGTTACAGGTTCCTCACTAAATTAGTAACTCTTTAGTACTGATAATTATACTCTGTATGTATATTTGAATTTTAAATGCATTTTGTTAACTGAGAATTATACTATGCATCTTCTCCTAACCTTTTTTTATCTATTTTCATATTATGTTTTAGTATAAATTGTTAGTTATTTACGGAATCTAAAAGAACTGCAGATCTTACTATATCAAATTAAAAGTCATTATATAAATATTATATACATTTTCAACCTAGTCTTTCTTTGGAATTCCATACCTAGATTAGAGTGGATCTAAATTTAGTACCGGATGTGTGCAAGCTAATGAGGGTCTCTTTTGACATATTAGATGCAATAGAAAACTAAAAAAACAGGCATCGATAAACTTACATGGATATTTTGAGACACTTACACAATGAATCTTGCGATGGGTAAAAAGCATGAAATGTAAGAAATTGAATAATGTTTCCAAATATGTAATTTTTTATGTGGAAAATGTTTCTAAAGTTATATCTTATTTAACGGGAATTTTTTTATTTTTGGGACACGTTATAAGGTATATGTTTTTCTAGGTGCAACCTTTGAGTGACTAAATGATGGAATAAACTTACGAAAACTGGTAGGCATATAGAGAATAGGTATTACTAGTGCAGAACTATTTTTTCAGTAATAAAAATTATATTTTTATTTATTTTTAATTATCTAAGTGATCAAACCTCGAAAATGGTATGTCAATTGGGTGAAAACACGAAGTTGGGAAACAATTCCGTGACAAATCCTCTTTTTTTCTATAATTTCTAATTTCTCGGCCAAGAAAAATGTCAACATATTTTTTTGGCCAAGCGTTGTAATATATCTTGGACGAGAAATTAACCACAGTTAAAATTCTCTCGTCTGAGAATTATTCCATAGTTAGATAAGTTTTCGGCTGAGAGTTTTAAACTTTCTCGTCCGAGAGTATTCCCATAATTTTTACATTAAACTCTTGTAAATGTTTCTCGGCTGAGAAATTAGATTGATTTTTAACTCTCGGCCGAAAAATGTTTAACTATATAAATGCAAACTCCCTCCCCACTTATCCGACCATCGTCATAATTTTTCTGGTTTTTTTCTCTCAGGGCTTTCTTTTCACGTTTGGTAATGGGTTTCTAGGCTTCCACTTAGTCCATCGTCATCATTTCACTGGTTTTTCGGTTAGGGTAAGAGATTTTTGGGCTTCCGCTTAGTCCACCATTGTCATCATTTCAAGTTTTTCGGTTAGGCAGGGTAAGAGTTTTTCGTGCTTGGTAATGCCTTTTCGGGATTGCAAATAGAGTTTGGGCACCCATTTCATGTGCAATTTTAGTCGACCATCATCATCATTCTACTGCACGACAAGACGAAGGGTTTTTCACTCAATTAGGTCAGAATTTTATATCCCGGTACATGCATTTTTTCATTATTTGCAATGCAGTGGATAATTGAAAATAATTGATTTAGGAAAAGGAAGAGATATAGAGCTTACTACTAATACTTACAGTAAATGTATTATGTAGGAATACTGCATTCAATACTTATTGGGATGCAGAAGAACTATAAGATGTTTCCTCAGAGAATAATTGACCTCTTTCCTAATATTTTAATTGAGATCTAATGAATAAAAGGAGAGATAGGATACATGAAAATAGAACTAAATCTAGATTCCAATCTTGTTAAGGGAAGATCCTACATATTGAATCCTAGAATCACCATTGTAGGGCCACTTGGGGTATTTAAAATCATGTATTATTTAATAATAATTGCAAACCCAAATATGAAAGATGAATGAAATATTACGCAATAACATTTTTGGAGTTGCATATATATTTTCCTCTACAAATACGGGTTTTCTATTACGTTGCATTCGCCATAAACAATTGAACGGTCGGGGGAGGTTTTTCAAATTGACCAGACAAAACTCTTCCGATGAAACATCCTTCCTCGATTGGCTAGAAATGGAACCTCCTGGGCACTCACTCACTGACTTACTTATTGACAATGATTTATAACCATTGGAAATGACCTTTATTGCTTGGCTATCCCAACAAACAAACAACCAAACAAACATGGATTCAAGGGTTGTTTATTTAGGGAATGTCAATGGTCCACTTGGGGTAGTGAAAAACATTTATTATTTTTAATAATAATTGCATTTTGCATTTTAGAAAGTTTCGTTATGTTATTAGGTATGGAATCTTTCACTTTTAGGGGCAGAGAGAACCTATCCACTTTCTGGGTAGGAGAGAAACCAAGTAAGGACTTGTCTGAACCGAATGAGCTGGTTGAAATTGAGAGTTGTTTCCCCACTCCAACCCATGAATGCTAGAACCTGTGGTGGTGACGAAATAGACGGCAGGAGACCGACATAAGGAATCCTAGAATCAGATAGAGGGTAAAATAAGAAATAGATTAATATTGGTTATTAGTCTCATCTTCCTGAATCATATCAAGAATAATCCAATTATGATTCAAGACAAGAAGACATGATCCCTAGAAATTTCAGTATCTGTTGATTTGTAGACCTCAACCCCAATTATGACAATGATTAGTTCCCACCCCACTTATGTCCATGATTAGTTTCCAACACCCTTTAGTGACAAGGTGCTAGATCATGTTGCATGACAAAAATAACACTTACTCCTTATAGTTCGATTGTTGCGGTGCAAACAAGTATGTATTACCAAAGAAGATAAATAATATGGCCTTCACAACTAAATGGGGATCTAATATGTAGAATGTCATTACATTCTAGTTCCCTTGCAATGTTCTCTTAGATTTCCCTTGCAACATTTTTTGAATATATATATATATATATATAAGTTTTTGAAGGTATGTTTAGATGATTGGATGATGCATAACCTATTGAAAGATCATATTTTGACTCTTCACTTGAGTTTTTAGAGGTGTCGATAGCTATGAATTTCCTTAGACCTAAAAATGTGCATCTTATACACCCATTTTGGAATTATGATAAGACATGTTGACTTTATGAAAGTGTATTGGTTGATCCCACTAAGATCATTGTCACTAGTAACTTAATCCACCCACTAATGTCCATATCTTGCAACTAAATCTTGGGTAAATTGGGTATTCTTGACAGTTCATCCATGGAAATGCCACTATTAAAGAAACTATGGAGTAATTGAAGAATGAAATAGATAAAAAAAAAAGAATGTATTTGTACAAGGTGTGTGAAGCATCCTTACCATCCTAAAAAATAAACTAGTAATGATGGAAATTTTAGTTTTCCCTAAGTGGATGGTTGAATTCCATGTACATGCCAATGTTTCAATTATCATTTGGAGAGGTATCCATGCACAACCTAGAGAATCAATCTTATTTCATAAAGTTTACTTTAATAGAATGCGTTGACTCGATCCAAGTGAAACTATGCCAGTACTAAAGTGGAAGGTCTAGCCATGATATACATGCTCCATATGTTTGAGCATTATTTGTTAGATAGGTATTTTAAATTGTTCATAGATCATTGAACTATGAAGTTAATAAAACTATGTCGGGAGGTCATATCTAAATATGGTGACTCTTATTTTAGGAATTTTACTTTGAGGTTAACTATCTCTATCTACAACATCATAGATAAGCACGAGTAAGATATAAGCATGCGTAAGAACTACTATAAACACACTATTTCAATAAGGAGAACATGAACACCATAAATTAATGGGAGTAAGAAGAAGCATCAAGCTAAGTAATGAGTACAGAGCTTACTACTAATACTTACGGTAAATCTATTAGCTACGTAATATCCATAATGTATGAGCATATTGTACGGTGATCTAAATATCTCTACTAGAAGAACCATAGTTATATTAGTATTCTATGTAAGTTCTTATAAAAATACAAAGTGTTAGTGCCGGAAATTGTTCCCAGACTACAAAAGAACAAGCCAACACAATCTCATAAAAATAAAATAAAGTTAAATAGGTGTTTTAGGGTTTTGGTTGTGCAGTTTGTAAATAAGAGGGTAAAAAATTCACAAAGCTAAAGAAAACACTAAATCATGCATAATTCAAGGACTGAGATGCATAACATATGAAACATAAATCAGTTACAATAATCACAGCACTGAATCTCATCCACAGTTAACAAGCATTTCATGAATAATAACCTCAAACAAGAAATGAATATATCAACTGAGTGATTAAAAAAATAAAAAATGAAACCAACAAATAGGCTAAATAGGGCTTATAGTTGCATATATTTCATAATCAGTCACTTAAAAAGTACATAAGAGTTTTTTGACACTTAGCTTCATAAACCACAACTGGATAGCCTCCCCTTGTAACAAAATTCGAACCCTTGGTTCTTCCCTAGCCTTACTTTTATCTTGGTTTCTCAAAGACAGTTACATAACTGAAAAAGCTACCTCTAGGTCATACTACCGAATTGTTCAACAAAACTATCATCATACAAAAGTAAAATAACTTTTTTACAAACTAACTAATAACCACTATTCTTAAAGCACTTTACAAGTCCTTAGCAGCCTCTGCTAAAAGAGAAATCCCTTCTAAATCTTGAGTCTTCTTTCTTGCTTTCTGATGATTTTCTTCCAAGTCTTCCACTCTTTTTGAAAGCTCTTGATTCTGCTGTGTTAGCTCTTGAATGGTTTGTTTCAGTTCTGTATACAGACTTCGTGTCTGTCTTTTTCTTTTTAAAGCCTCCTTAGAAACAGTAATTAATTCCTGATAGTGGCTATTTACCTCTTTTAAATCTTCTCTCAATCTTTTGTTGGCGTCACTAATCCCTCATTTGTCTCATATAGGTACTCGATCTGATATTTGTACTGTTTGATACTCCTCTGCAAATTTTCATTTTCAGAATCAATGCACTTCCCTTCTGATAGTGGATGCATTTCTTTTGGCATCCAAGGGATTTTCAACTTCTTAAAAATCTCTTCATCTTCTTCCAGCTGCTCTGTCATGGCTACAAGGAATTCTGAAAATTCTTTGACTTCAATACTGCATTGGGATGATTGCTCGGCAACCCTTCCTTTCTCTGCACAAAATCTTGATATAACTGAATGCTGTTTCTTTAAATAATTTTGACGCTGGTCTAAAATTACCTTCTTTCGAACTTCCTCAAATATCTCTGAAATTTTGGTTTCAGTGAAAGATGATTTATTTTCTGAGAGCATTTTCTTCTTACCCTTCATGTCCTTTTCATTTTGATATTCATTGTCTTATAACTCTCCCTAATATGAAGAGTCTTCAATTACTGTAATTTTCTTTTTAGATAGTTTAGGGTTTAACAGTTTCTTCATATTCAATCTGAGTTTGTTCTTAGGTCTAGTCATGGGCCTCCAATCTGTTCCAATTTTCCCTAACATGCTTAAAGTTTTTCCCTGATGTTTGATAGAAGCTAGCTAGACAACTTTTCTTTTTATCCCTCATGACATTACCTCCTCTTTAGACTGTTTCTGTACATTCTGTTTGGTATGAACCTTAGCTTCATCAGAGAATGACTTTTCCTCATCTTCAGATTGCACTGTAATAGGAACTTGTTCCCGTCCTTTCACATTTTCCTTTAATTCTTGGTTTAGTTCTTCATGAAAATTATCTTCTATAGGCTCTATTTCTTTCACTTCTTCCTTTGAAATTTCATTTTTCTCAATATTGGTCTGTTGTTCAACTTCAACATTTTCATGTCCTTGAGTCATAGATTTCTTTGGTACATTATCATCTTCAATCTTAACTGTGACTCTCTTTTTCAGCTTCTTGACCAAATTATGACCCATATTCAACTATATTTTCTAAGTTTGATCTTCCTTCTCTGTTTGAAATCCAGACCAAAATATAAAATAATCCCACGGTTTCTCCTTCTTTTGAAGCACATACTTATGACTAGCTTTATAAGCCCATGATGAAACACATATTTTTTAGTGTGATCTTGATGCTCCTTTACCCCGCTAGACATATTTTGTAAACTTTTAAAGAAAAAGAATGGAAGATGCATCTTTACTTCATGGCTAAGATGTTGCAAAAACCTAAAATGATACTTAAAAATAAATGCAAATCTTCCTTCACAAGTGATATAACTTTGCAGAATTTTTATTGGCTCTATCCATTCTGGTTTAAATTTCTGGATATGTACTCCTTTACCCCAATCTGCTACCACATCTAGAAGTAAGTATTTCTATGCATCAAAGGTAAAAGGTACTTTTTTAAACTAGTATTCGCCTTCATCTGGGATCCCTGTAGCTTCTGTTATCAATTCTCTGGTCAACTCAAACTTCAAGGTGTCAAAAGAAACAATATATTTATCCAAACAATGAGCAAACTTATAAGAGACCTCTGTGTGATACCCATCAATTTTCTCAAAAAATCTTATCCATCCTGCCTCTAAAAACAATCTTGCATAGTCTCGGAAATTCTGAACCCAGGACATGTCTGAAGGTTCAGCTCTATTTGTTTTACCACATCTTCTGATTTTAAATGACTGTCAAAATGCTTCTTTTAGTAAGGAATTCTAACTCTGTTAAGATCTTGGCAAATTTGATAGACAATGATATTTTGGGAAACTAAACCTCTGGACTGGATTTTATCCTTTAAACTGATAAATGTCTTAATTCTATTGACATAAAATTTGACATTTAGTATCAATTAGGTTTACATACTAGCAATCTTCATGAAATTCCATAATTAATCTTTTGTCACTATAACCCCAAATACATGGACTATGATAGCAATTCGCCTCCTACCTGTCAAAGTAGTGAATCCAACTTCTAGAATTGCATTTTCTTATCTGCTAGGTGTCCAATTCCATTCCTTAATCCCCCTCTAACCGCCACGATAGTTCCAAATAGTCGCCCTTCAAATCCCTAAATTACTGACCTGTTTCAAAACTTGATTACAAACTGCCCAAAACTTTGCCACAAACTTGTATGCCCTTCATGTGCTTTAGGAGATGCGTAATCCAAGTTGAGTTTTCCTCAATCATGGATAATTATCATTATTCCACTACTCTGTATCATAACTTCCAGACCACTGCAACTTACCCTAATGATGGCTTGCTTGAACTGTTAACACCTGTCACAATGATCACTCTGGTCGAGAACACATATCAAATCCATTAACAAGTATGAATGACCTCTCCTATGCGTGAATTTCCACAAATTTGAACCAAAAATCATGATTTTCGAATAGCGCGATTTTCTTGTAGCATGCGTGTGTAACTTTTTCAGGCTTGTGCTATAAGAAAACCTGTTTCAATAATTTTCAAAAATAAACTCAGAACAAAGGGTTAACTTTGGTTAAATAACTTAGATCAAGACTTTATGATATTTTTTAGGACCTTTGATTCATATAAACATCCTCTAAGCCCCTGAACTATGAATTTTGCTAAATAAAACCAAAATTAGAAAAATAAAATTATGAAATGACTTAAATAAAAACATAAAAATTAAAGAAAAAGATTAAAACTAACCTAAAAACTAAACTTTAAAATGAACAAACCAAGCTTCAAAAAATAAGCAAATGCTTTGAAATGAGAAGCAAAAACAAGCTATAACATCTGCCTCCTACTGTGGGATGAAATCCTCCTTGTGAGGCTTGAAGAACCTGTAGATCAGTGCCTTCTGTGATGTAACTGCAACTGCCTGCTAATATGCAAAAATTCCATTGGGTCATGGAGTCTTTATTCTTTTATTCACACCGGTATATACAATGAAATTCCAATATCTACCTCAAAAACTGTACAAATGTTTAAGGAAACATCCATTAACTGGATTAGACAATTCCTCACCATCCAAAGTCTGTAACACAAAAGTATTATTCTCCAGAACCTTTGATACTATGAAAGGGACAAACCATAGATTATCAAACTTGCCATGCTTTCTGTTTTTTCTCATTTCTAGCATCCCATCTCAAAACCATATTTCCATCTGAAAAAATGTTCTCCTTAATCTTTCTATCAAACCTTTCTTTGATCTTTGTCCTGTACAGTTGAGATTTTTCCTCTACTATTTCATGTTTTTGCTGTAACTCTATCAATGCATGAATTCTTCTTTGAATATCACTGGGTTCTTCTTGACAATCTTGAAAAAATTTCATCACTGGAATACCAAGTTGGACAAGAAACACTACATCAGTACCATATACCAATTGGAAAGGAGAAGTTCCAATTTCCTTTTTAATTATTATTATGTCTTCCCACAATGCATATTTTAACATTGAATCCCATGATCATTTATTTTGCTTCAATAACTTCCTGTGACTTTGAATAATACTCTTATTAGTTGACTAAGCTAACCCATTTCCCTGAGGATAATAAGGTCTTGAGTGTTTCAAAATAATCCCATTCTTTTCACAGAATGCCACCATAGTTTTAGATTTAAAATCTTGAGCATTATCGGTCAATAACTTCTTGGGACATCCAAATCTGCTAAGAATATTTTCCTGAATAAAATCTATGATTACCTTGTCTGTTGCATTTCTTGTGGGAATAGCTTCTACCCATTTAGTAAATAAATCTATAGCAGTCAAAATCCATTTATGCTGCCCTGAAGAGGAAGGATTTATCTCTCCTATGAAGTCCAAACCCCACTGCTGAAAAGGGGCATTTATTGCAATTGACTTTAATGGTAATGATAGCAACTTTTTCTTACCCGCACATTTCGGACAAGGGATGCATGCTCTTACCTGCTGATATACATCGGAGAATAAAGAAGGGGAATAGTATCCGGCTCTCAGAATTTTATAAGATGTTTCCTTACAATACTTATGTCCCCCACAAGCACCTTCATGTGATTCAGAGATTACTTCTTCAATTTATGGCTTATCCAAACATCTAAGAAAAATACCCCCTGGATCTTTCCAAAACAACTGCTGTTCTATCAAACAATATTTAGTAGTTTTCAACTTCAAAGACCTAGCAATTTTCTTGTCTAGATGTTCTGGACTTTGTAAATACAAGATAAAGTGTACAATATCTGCATACCATGTGGATTTTTCATAGTTGTCCATAATTTTCTCTTTCTCCTGCTCTGGTTGAAATTCTTCTTGTGCTAGTTGTTCTGCCATGAGATGTAGACCTAAATTTTGGCAATTTGAATCAGCTAACAATTTATCCAAACCTCGTCCCTTTACTAGATTTGTAGGCCTAATGTCCACATCATATTCCATTATTTTTGCAATCCATTTCCCTCTTTTCCCCTCACTTTTAGGTTGGGTCAAAACATCCTTAATCGCAGCATTAGGAACATAAGCAATGACTTTGGAATGTAAAACATAAATTCTAAAAAAATTTAATGCCTTTACCAATGAGTAGGCTTGCTCTTGTACTTGAGCTCTGAGTCTCTGAGGGTCTTGCTAAAAAATGCAATTGGCTATTCAAGTCCATCCTTATTCTTCTGTAATAAAACAACAGCTAAAGTATCCTCTGATGCAAAACAAAAAGTCAAAAATTCTTTTATAAAATCAGGACTTACTAGTACTGGTGCTTCCATAAGAGCTATCTTAATATTTTCAAATGAATTTTTAGCTTCTGTAGTCCACTTAACTTCCTGATCCTTCTTCAACATGGTTGTAATCTGTTTAATGGTTTCAGCAAAATTTGGTATGAACCAACGCAAAAGATTGCACATCCTTCTTGCTCCTTGGTAAACTAATTTTCATAATTTCTTTCACCCTTTCTGGATCTATCCTTATGCCATCAGCTGAAACTAAATGACCCAACAACTTTCCTTCTTGTACAACAAAATGTGACTTTTTGGGATTGAGAGACAAACCATATTTTCCGCATTTCAAGAAAGTTTGTTTTAAGTGATTTAGGTGTTCACCATTAGATTATGAGAAGACTGTAATATCATCTAAATAGATTACTACAAACTTATCCCTCTCTCCGATTAAAGCTATGTCCATAGCTCTTTGAAAGGTAGATCCAACATTCATTAATCCAAAATAAATTTTGCCGTACATGAAACTACCCCAAGGAGTAGTAAAAGCTATCTTTTCTCTATCATTAGGGTGCATTGAAATTTGGTTATACCCTGAAAAACCATCTACCATTGAAATTATTTGTGCACCAACTACCTTCTGCATTATTTGTTCAATCTTTGGCAAAGGGTAATTATCCTTCAGTGAAGATCTATTCAGATTTCAAAAATCAACACATGATCTGATTTCACCATTCTTTTTTCTAACAGGTACTAGATTGGCTACCCATGAAGAATATCGGAGGGGAACAATAATCTTAGCATCTAACAATTTTTTAACTTCCTTCTTTATAATGGGAAACAAAGCTGGATTGATTCTCCTTAATTTATGTCTTAAAGTTTTAACATTTGGTTTCAAAGGAACTTTATGCTGTATAATACTAGTATCATATGTCTTCAAATCCTCATATGACCACGCAAAATCATCAACATACTCTTTTAACAACTTGATGTACATGTTTCTTTGTTCTGTTGTGAGTGCCTTTGAGATCTTCACCATTCGGGGATGCTCTTTGGTGCCAATATTAAAATCCATTACATTTTATTTTGAAGAATGCATAACTGGTTTTAACTGGGTATCATCCTTCACAAAAATCCTCTCCAAAGGCACCAAACCCTTAGGAATGAAATTACCTTTCAGCTCAATTATCTTGTGGCCTGCAATCTCATTTTCTGCAACACCAAAATACTCAATTTCATCATCATGTTCTTGATCAATTAAGGAATTGGAAAACTCACTTGCTAGCCCTAAAAACATTTTTATCTTGAAATCATCTTCAAAAAATCTCCATTGCTTTACATTATCAGGCACAGAAGGCCTATACCTAACCTCAATAGGGTACTTCAGCTGTGTTGTTTTAGGAATCCTGAAATGTGTGGCTGCTGGGGCAAGAGAATCAATAGTTTGGTTATGATCCCTAGGAATATAAGTGATATTAAAAGCCACAAATAAATTTTCTATCATATCCCATACTTAATTTCTGTACACTTTCAACAGATCTTGTTTTACTTAATATTTATTCCTTACTTGCTGAACAACCAAATTGGAGTCGCCATACACAGAGACTTGCTGAATACCTAGATATTTTGCAGCTTTCAAACCTAACAACAGAGCCTCATACTCTGTTGTATTATTAGTGGTAATAAATTCCAATTTATACATTAATTTTACCGCTTCACCACCAGGAGATATCGGAACAACTCCTGCTCCAACACTTTCTTTAGATGATGATCCATCAAAATACATTTGCCAAATTTCATCCTCCTGTTCCCTAGTGCATGTGATTGATTTTTCTTTTTCAACCTGTAATAAACCAGCAACATCATTATCATCACTAAAGTGCAACATACAAGTACCCAAATCCTTTTCAACAACATATAATGGATGATTTATAGGATTCTTGTCATCAGTCACAATATAAGAAAATTGTAACTCTCTATACAACCTTCTGTTTTCACTTCCAAAGATAGGAATGGTTGCATACGTTAAGTCCATATGTAGAGTTCCACCTACCTTCTTGGCCCAAGATCTGGAGAGGAGAATTCCAAACTTAGGTGTAATGTCTGCCACTACTACATCCATAATCCCACTCTTCATTGGTAGCTGAGCTAAACTAACTACAATATCCTTTATCACTTCTAAACATTTTACAGCTCGATAATCAAAAGCATACAAGTCATGATAAGGCTTTATGCTCAACCCTAGGACCTCCATGACTGCTTTGGGCATGAGATTATGAGCTGCTCCTGAATCCAAAAGGAAATTATGTATCATCTGCTCATGAATGGTTAATGTAATGCAAAAAGGAGGAGATGCACTTGCATCATTTTCAGTTTTTTCTGCCAAAGTTGATCCAATAAAAAATTTAGGATTCTCCTCCTGTAAATTTACTGTGTCAGAGGGTACTTGACTGTTTGCTGAACCAATCATTTTCAAGATTGAATTTTTATAAGAAGGATTCTTTATCAACTCAGTGAAAGGAATATGGACCTTAATTTTGCACAATTCATTTTCAAGATTCAAATTCTGCATACGTTTGTTCACCTCTTCAACTTCAATAATTTTCTTTTGTTTATCCTGATTCTGTTTTTTTTCTAATACTAGATCAGACTGCTGTTTAGGACGCAGAATTACCTTCTTCCTAGGATTTTGAATCACCTATTTTGGTCCTAATCTTAAATTTAGGGTTTTATTTGGATCAGTTTGATATATATCAGCAGTCATAGCAGTCACTTCAAAATTTAAATCATTTTTTGTTTCAAACACAATTGCATCATAATATTCTAAGTTAAAAAAATCCTCCTCAGTCACAAAACCTTCAGTTGACTGTTCTCCAAAATAATTCATATCTTGATCTGGATCCTTAAAGAACTCTTCTTCCTCTATTTCTCCTTCATCAGTTACATTATTCTGAAGTGGAGGTGGCACCTTTTGATCCTTAGCCTCTCTCCTTTCTCATTGTATATCATTGTTTCTTCTCTCTCTAGGAATGAAATGAGGTGCAAACTGTCTTTTGAATTGATTTGGATTAATAGGGTTTCTGTCTCCCTCTTGAACAGGTTTATTTGAATTTTTCTCTAATTCCAATTTGTTTAGTTTTGCTGTTAGGATTTTCACTAACTTTTCCATCTCATCAATTTTACCTTCTATAGAGTGGGGTGTTGAAACCACTGGAGTTGCCTCTTTCTTACCCTTTCTGTCATACACTTGTTGATTTGAGTTTCCCTTCAGTCTATTAGAAGCAAGTATATTAGACTCCACTTCTAATTTTGACTCTTGCATGTTAAGTAAAGCAACAGGTCTTCTTTCTCTCAAGAGTAGGGAAGACTCATGATCAAAAGCATTATCATAAGTGAGTTTTGCAGAAGTTTCAGAAGGTTTAATCTCTACATGAATTTTGTCATACATTTTATTGAAACTCTTCGAAAAATCAGCTATAGTTTCATCTTTCTTCCTTCTTAGAGCTCCAAACTCTGTAATGTAATATCTGTGATCCTTTCTTCTTAGAGCTCCATTTGGTCCATCATGTCTAATGGTTGATTTTGAGCTGCCATATTTAAGTTAACTATTTTAGATGAAGGAAAGACTTGACTAGGACTTGGCTGGCTTAAAGGAAGTCTTACCAACTTTGAGTTCAAATAAAGGGATTTTTCCAAGAGAAAAAGTCTTTGCTTTCTTGAAAGATTGAGGATCAGTAAAAATATGAAAATTACTAACAGGAATTGTAGGTTTCAACCAAGATGAATCTTGTTCCTCTTCCTTTAAAACAGAAAAAGGTGCTAATAAATCTAGTTGATCAGGGTTACATAAGTCTGGAGATGACTGAGACCTTTTAATTTTTCTAGTTGTTTTCAGAATCTGCTCTGGGTCTGAGACACCCAGTTGCAAAGGTGAACTAGGTCTAATTCTTGTTCCAACTCCTTTAGTAGCCACTATGAAATATTTGGTGAAAAGTAGTCTTGTAAAATTTGATGGGTTAAGTCCACCTCTTAAAACCATTTAAATGATAAGTAACCCAGGGAAAGTAGGCTTTCAACTTCGTCCCTAGCAACGGCGCCAAATATGTTAGTGCCAGAAATTGTTCTCAAACTATAGAAGAACAAGCCAACACAATCTCATAAAAATAAAATCAAGTTAAATAGGTTTTTTAGGGTTTTGGTTGTGCAGTTTGTAAACAATAGGGTAAAAACTTGACAAAGCTAAAGCAAACACTAAATCATGCATAATTGGAGGATTGATACGCATAACATATAAAACATAAACTAGTTACAATAATCACAACACTGAATCTCATCCACAGTTAACAAGGATTTCAAGAATAATAACATCAAACAAGAAATGAATATATCAACTGAGTGATTAAACAAATAAAAAATGAAACCAACAAATAGGCTAAATAGGGCTTATAGTTGCATATATTTCATAATCAGTCA
Source organism: Pseudotsuga menziesii (assembly GCA_001517045.1). NCBI lineage: Eukaryota > Viridiplantae > Streptophyta > Pinopsida > Pinales > Pinaceae > Pseudotsuga > Pseudotsuga menziesii. The sequence continues at coordinate 125,973 of LPNX010065272.1, read as the reverse complement.
CTTAAAAAGTACATACGAGTTTTTTGACACTTAGCTTCATAAACCACAACTTGATAGCCTCCCCTTGTAACAAAATTTGAACCCTTGGTTCTTTCCTATCCTTACTTTTATCTTGGTTTCTCAAAGACAGTTACATAACTGAAAAAACTACCTTTAGGTCATACTATCGAATTTTTCAATAAGACTATCCTCATACAAAAATAAAATAACTTTTTCACAAAATAACTAATAACCACTATTCTTAAAGCACTTTACAAGTCCTTAGTAGCCTCTGCTAAAAGAGCAATCCCTTCTAAAGCTTGAGTCTTCTTTCTTGATTTCTGATGATCTACTTCCAAGTCTTCCACTCTTTTTGAAAGCTCTTGATTTTGCTGTGTTAGTTCTTGAATGGTTTGTTTCAGTTCTGTATATAGACTTTGTGTCTGTCTTTTTCTTTTTAAAGCCTCCTTAGAAACTGTAATTAATTCTTGATCGTGGCTATTTACCTCTTCTAAATCTTCTCTCAATCTTCTGTTGGCATTCACTAATCCCTCATTTGTCTCATACAAGTACTCGATCTGATATTTGTACTGTTTGATACTCCTCTACAAATTTTCATTTTCAGAATCAATGCACTTCCCTTCTGATACTGGATGCATTTATTCTGGCATCCAAGGGATTTTCAACTTCTTAAAAATCTCTTCATCTTCTTCCGGCTGCTCCATCATGGCTACAGGGACTTTTGAAAATTCTTTGACTTCAATACTGCATTGGGCTGATTTCTCAGCAACCCTTCCTTTCTCTGCACAAAAGATTGATATAATTAAATGTTGTTTCTTTAAATCATTTTGATGCTGGTCTAAAATTACCTTCTTTCGAACTTCCTCAAATATCTCTAAAATTTTGGTTTCAGTGAAAGCTGATTTATTTTCTGAGACCATTTGCTTCTTACCCTTCAGGTACTTTTCATTTTGATTTTCATTGTCTTCTAACTCTTCCTGTGATGAAGAGTCTTCAATTACTATAATTTTATTTTTAGCTAGTTTATGGTTTAACAGTTTCTTCATATTAAATATGAGTTTGTTCTTAGGTCTAGTCTTGGGCCTCCAACCTGTTCCAATTTCCCATAACATGCTTAAAGTTTTTCCTTGATGTTTGATGGAAGCTAGTTGGACAACTTTTCTTTTTATCCCTTGTGACATTACCTCCTCTTTAGAGTGTTTCTGTACATTCTGTTCATTATGAACCCTAGTGTCATTAGACAATGACTTTTCCTCATCTTCATACTACACTGTAATAGGAACTCGTTCCTATTCTTTCACATTTTCCTTCACTTCTTGGTTTAGTTCTTCATGAAAAGTATCTTCTACAGGTTCTATTTCTTTCACTTCTGCCTTTGAAATTTCATTTTCCTAAATATTGGTCTGTTGTTCAACTTCAACATTTTCATGTCCTTGAGTCATAGATTTCTCTCGTACATTATCCTCTTCAATCTTAACTGTGACTCTCTTTTTTCAACTTCTTGACCAAATTATGATCCTTATTCAACTATCTTTTTCTGAGTTTGATCTTCCTTCTATGTTTGAAATCTAGACCAAAATAGAAAATAATCCCATGTTTTCTGCTTCTTTCGAAGCACAGTACTTATGAATAGCTTTATAATCCCATAATGAAACACATATTGTTTAGTGTCATATTGATGCTCCTTCACCCTGCTAGACATCTTTTGTAAATTTTTAAAGAAAAAGAATGGAAGATTCATCTTTACTTCATGGATAAGATGTTGTAAAATCCTAAAATGATACTTAAAAACAAATGCAAATCTTCCTTCACAAGTGATATAACTTTGCGGAATTTTTATTGGCTCTATCCATTCTGGTTTAGATTTCTGGATATGTACTCCTTTACTCCAGTTTGCTACCACATTTGGAAGTAAGTATTTATGTGCATCAAAGTTAAAAGTTACTTTTTTAAACCAATATTCTCCTTCATCTAGGATCCCTATAGCTTCTGCTATCAATTCTCTGGTCAACTCAAACTTCAAGGTGTCAAAAGTAACAATATCTTTATCCAAACACTGAGCAAACTTATAAGAGACCTCTGTGTGATACCCATCAATTTTCTCGAGAAATCTTATCCATCCTACCTCTAAAAACAATCTTGCATAGTCTGGGAAAGTATGAACCCAATACATGTGTGAAGGTTCAGCTCTATTTGTTTTACCACTTCTTTTCATTTTAAATGACTGTCAAATTGCTTCTTTTAGTAAAGAATTCTAACTCTGTTAAGATCTTGGCAAATTTGATAGACAATGATATGTTGGGAAACTAAACCTCTGGACTGGATTTTGTCCTTTAAACTGATAAATGTCTTAATTCTATTGACATAAAATTTGACATTTAGTATCAATTAGGTTTACATCCTCGCAATATTCATTAAATTCCATAATTAATCTTCTATTAGTATAAACCCAAATACATGGATTATGATAGCAATTTTCCTCCTACCTATGAGAGTAGTGAATCCAGCTGCTAGAATTGCATTTAATTGTCTGCTAGGTGTCCAGTTCCATTCCTTAATCCCCCTCTGACCGCCACGATAGTTCCAAACAGTCACCCTTTAAAGCCCTAAATTACCGACCTGTTTCAAAACTTGATTACAAACTGCCTAAAACTTCGCCACGAACTTGTATTCCCTTCTTGTGTTTTAGGAGATGCGTAATTCAAGGTGAATTTTCCTCAAACATGGATAATTATCATTATTCCACTACTCTGTATCATAACTTCCAGACCACCACAACTTACCCTAATGATGGCTTGCTTGAACTGTTAACCTGTCACAATGATCACTCTGGCCTAGAACATGTATCAAATCCATTAACAAGTATGAATGACCTCTCCTATGCGCGAATTTCCACAAATTTGAACCAAAAATCATGATTTTCAAATAGCGCGATTTTCTTGTAGCGTTCCTGTGTAACTTTTTCAGGCTTGTGCTACAAGAAAACCGGTTTCAATAATTTTCAAAAATGCAACTCATAACAAAGGGTTAACTTTGGTTAAATAACTTAGATCAAGAATTTATGATATTTTTTAGGACCTTTGATTCATATAAACATCTTATAAGCCCCTGAACTATGAATTTTGCTAAATAAAACCAAAATTAGAAAAATAAAACTATGAAATGACTTAAATACAAACATAAAAATTAAAGAAAAATATTAAACTAACCTAAAAACCAAACTTAAAAATGAACAAACCAAGCTTCAAAAAATAAGCAAATGCTTTAAAATGAGAAGCAAAAATAGGCTATAACACAAAGCATAGTTTTTGAGGCTGATCCGGACTAGGTATGTCCCTTCGTGTCCACCATATTTTAGAGGCTGATCCGGACTAGGTATGTCCCTTTGTTTCCACCATATTTTTTAGGGTGATCCGGACCATATCCAATATTAGATGCTTACTAGAACTACTCAGTGAGACTGAAAATAGAAATTCTAGGTGGAAGACTGTAATATCCCAAACTGAATCTGGTGTATATTAGTGTGATTGTTCTTGTGTTTTGGTTAATGACTCCTAACACTTCTCTGATCAATACATTCCTTAACCTCTGTTTTGTTTGTAAATGAATGTTTGAATAGGTTTTATTATTAGGAACTTTCACAACACAATTCAGGGTTCCTTATCATACTAGACTTGCTGATATTTATACTCAGTAATCATCTTTATTTGTATCCAATATCATACTTAACCTAGAGATGCATAAACATTGCAATATATATCAATAAATAACAGCAGCATAGAACTAATGTAAATTCAGGAAGTTATCAGATCTAATATGAGAAGTACCTTGGACAACAATAACTTAGATGGCAGTCTTTTAAACCTTAACAGAGTTGAATTGTAGATGACTATACAATTGATTTTAGTGATCAAGGTGATGCCCAAAGTCTGAAGATAACGAATGCCTACTAAATTCCCCAGCTATGCAAATAATTAATTTCCCAGATTGATGGTTCACGCCGTCTCAAATAGTGATAAGGGTGGATTGCTTGATGGGTGTAGTAACCTGATATAAACACACAAATTTATGAATATGCTTCAACAAAATGGAATATTTGAGTACCACGCTCAGCTAGGAGCACCTTCCACATGTTGATACCTTCCTTCTTATGTGCATGTAGATCTCAAATAATAATGGAAAGTCAATCTTTAAGGGCTGTAGCAGTTTGATGTAGAAACCTAGATGATGAATAGGCCCCAATGGAAGTGGGTTTACTTGAGAGCTATTCCTAGATTGGAGGAAGGGAATCTAGATAGACTAATGACGCCTCTCTTGAGTGTATGAAACCCTTAAAAACATGAATACGATCTCTTTAGTACTCCATCCATCTTATCCAGGGAAATTTAAGTGAGCCTTCGTTGCATTATTTCCTTACTATAGAGATCATGCTTATTAAACAGGTTGAGTTCCCTCATGATAATCCTCTATTCACTGGTAACTTGTTGCCAATAGAATGAACCCTTTCCAACAATAAATCGATGCCTTGTGCTTTGAGGAGGAATGGATGGAGATAACCACAATTTTAGTATACAATTCAGCAGTAGCAGCCATGGATAATTTTAATGAACCATACTTATTTAAAAGTGTATAAATGTTGGCAAATATTACCAATTCTTAAAACACCAACTATAAAATGATTGATGATATTTTTCAAAAAATATTTTAATTTCCAAGGATTTTATATCGTTTATATAATAATTTGGCGATTTTTAGGGTGAAAAAATTTTACCCCATCAAAATTGGGCGAAACAGGGCTTCGAAAAATGCAAAATGGCAAATCTTTTTTGGGAGAAAAACATGGAAAAATAGCCCACTGGGCTAAAATTAGCCCCTAAAATTATCCTTGGTAGTAGCATAGAGGAATATTGTTTCCCAGAACTTGGTGGAGACCCCCCTTTCTCAACAATCATAGGATCGTTTCCATGATTAATGAACGGATACACTCAACTATAAACTTTAAGGAAGCTCCAACAATGCCCTAAACATAGTGAATCTTTGGTGCAATGAAGTACACAATGGCGAATCTTGATTATTCACCCTAGAAATTGGTTAGGTTGTACATATTTCTCCACTGAATCCAATTAGGTCAAGGAAAACTTCCCTAAACCCTAAGTAGCTCACCGAGCTCCCAAAACATGTTTCCAAAATAGGAATAATAATAGTGATACCTTGTTGGTTCAACTAACCTTCTTACATAGCTTTTAGGGTTTGCGTGTCAGTTTTAGGGTTTGCATGCATGCCACTTTTAGGGTATGCATGTCACTTTAGGGTTTGCATGCATGTAATTTTTAGGGTTTGCATGCATGCCACTTTTAGGAACATTTCAAAGATAGTGGCAAGAGGAGTAGAAACAAATACTCTTGAAACTCAAATAGAAAATATTAATGTTAGGTGTAAGGGCCACAGTGGTAAGATGAGTAGAAATAAATACTCTTGAAGATCATGTTTTTGGTAGCTGACCAATTTATGTAATTTAATAGCAAAGGAATTTAGGTAAATTTTATGATATTAGGTCATTTGTCCCCTAAATGTTTCTCATTTTTCTTTTCCAGGTAACATATTTGGGAGGGAACCTCCTGGGCAGTTCCTCTCATTCCAAGGATGGTACCCAAGGTAAACCCTAGATTGTTCAGGGCACAAGGCCATGTTAAAAACTCATGAATAGATTATGTATAGCTAATCAAAATTCAACTCACTAAGAGGAAAAATGTTGAAAAGTGGGATTTGAACTCCGGTGGGGAGGGTAACAACTTTTTCGAACAACCAATTGAGATGCACTTAATTGACTCCCTAAATGTTTCTTATTCCAAAACAACAGTGTATAAAATTGATACATGTCTTTGAATTTTACAATATTATTTTTTATCTAAAAAAATGAGTGCTCTTTCACTTTGTCGTTATCAAATATTCTTAACCAGGGCAATCTCAATAGAAAGAAAAATATCCCAGTAAGTGTTGCAAATCCACTGCTACCCTATTCAATGTGCAATCATGAATGGCCAAAAATTTTTACCAAGGACTGGTTGGAAGGTGTGGTTGATCTATTGTTAAAAGAGAAATCTTAATGTCGAAGAAATATGTCTTAAAAGGGTTGAAATTTCATATCAATAAGGCTCAATTTAGCCGAAATTTCTGAGAAATAAGGCCCAGTTGGGTTGAAATTTCAGATCTAATTTATGTCCAAATGTGTCAACATGTTAGAGATTAAGTATGAAATTGGATTAAATATTGAATATTAAGCCTCAAATAGGCCTAAATGTCTAAGCTTAAGATCCCAAGGGCCAACATTTTAGATCCTAAGGCCTCTAAGGGAAAAGTTAGTTCATTGTTTGTATTCCCCTGAAATCCTTCCCAAATATGTTGCAGCTGAAACTGTTTGTCATGAGTGCATGTGATTTAATGTGCCATTCTTCGCTAAGAGGCAATGCATATGGAGCCTTCCCCTATCCACCTATCCTACTTACTATTGTCATGGAAATGAAGGAAGTGCGATCTAAAAGGTCAATGTCACATGCATGTTGGGATTTCATTTGAAAATCCTTATTATACCACTATGTTAATTGAAGCATGCCATGAATGTATCCCTTAATATGATTGCATAGACTACTTGATTCTTTTGACTTTGATCACAAAAAAAACCTTTTGTTCTTTTCTTTCCAGATTTCCCAAGGCAATACGTGTAAGTGGAGTTTCCACAATCTGTTGAGAATGGAATTGTCAAATGGATTAAGGACCCAATTGATTATGGATAGGGCATGGTTCCCTTTAACATGATAAGTTCTTTCAATGGAACACCACTTTTGTCTTATAATTTTGAAGAATAGGGGCATGTATCTAACAAAATGTCCAATGATTTGACAGTTTGGTTTTGTGCTCATTTTTGCAAAGAAGGAAAAGAGATGTCCAAGAAAGCCTCTCTTATCCCAATTAAGATGTGTTTCTTAATCAACAACATAATTTTATAGGGTTTCTAAATGAAGACTACGTGATGTGTTTCACTCTAGTTTGGGATGCATAACCATCCTTGGGGACTGAATTTTGTGTCATGATGTTCATTTGGCGAAGTCTACCATTAGATGTGTATCTTGCAGCCCCATTAAATATGTCACTCGAGGAATCATTGTATTCAAATATTCCTATTCAATCAATTGTTTGTTCTTGATATAGTGGTGCTTCTTCCTCCTCATAAACCATGTACAACAAAATATATTCTAGGTTTCCTATATTTGTTGTCGAGTTGTTTAAAAATAGATTATTATTATTATTATTACCAAAGACAATTGTTAAATAGTTATTAAATATATATATATATATATAAAGAGAGAGAGAGATAGAGGATTATTATTATTATTGAATAAATAGAAGACTAAAATGAAACATAACTGAAGTAGTTGTTAAAAGAGTGTTTGTTGACCCAAAGGGTGGAAGGCAAATGGCTCTAGATGCTGAGTGAGAACTCAAGTGATGCAAGAGGCATCTTCCCCAAAATAAGGTCGATAATCTTTGTGGAGTGCTAAAGACCAAGAGGCTCATAAATGACCAAGTACTAAGAAAAATACTATAAAAGAGTACGTCCATCAAGGCGGCTAAGCAAGAGTATGACGATGGATGGAGAATTGATCTATTGATGCAAAAATATGGCGCATTGATTGGATTTTTTTCTTGTTGTTTAGCAAACAGGCTCAGGGGTTCTTGAGCAAGTAAGACTTGGCTGCTCTAAGAATTGGTTGGGAGGAACAACAACTTCAGTTCTATTTTCTTAACAATGGTGACAGTTTCCTCACTAAATTAGTACTCTTTAGTACTGATAGTACTGATAATTATACTATGTATGCATATTTGAATTTTAAATGCATTTTGTTAACTGAGAATTATACTATGCATCTTCTCCTAACCTTTTTTTTATATCTATTTTCATATTATGTTTTAGTATAAATTGTTAGTTATTTACGGAATCTAAAAGAATTGTAGATCTTACTATATCAAATTAAAAATCATTATATAAATATTATATACATTTTCAACCTAGTTTTTCTTTGGACTTCCATACCTAGATTAGAGTGGATCTAAATTTAGTACCAGATGTGTGCAAGCTAATGAGGGTCTCTTTTGACATATTAGATGCAATAGAAAACTAAAAAACCAGGCATCCATAAACTTACATGGATATTTTGAGACACTTACAAAATGAATCTTGTGATGGGTAAAAAGCATGAAATGTAAGAAATTGAATAACGTTTCCAAATATGTAATTTTTTATGTGGAAAATGTTCTTAACTATCTAAAGTTATATCTTTTTTAACGGGAAATTTTTATTTTTGGGACAAATTATAAGGTATATGTTTTTCTGGGTGCAACATTTGAGTGACTAAATGATGGAATAAACTTATGAAAACTGAAAGACATATAGAGAATAGACAGTACTAGTGCACAACTATTTTTCCAGTAATAAAAATTATATTTTTATTTATTTTTAATTATCGAAGTGATCAAACCTCGAAAATGGTATGTCAATTGGGTGAAAACACGAAGTTGGGAAACAATTCCGTGAAAAAATCCTCTTTTTTTTCTATAATTTCTAATTTCTCAGCCAAGAAAAATGTCAACATATTTTTTCAGCCAAGAGTTGTAATATATCTCAGACGAGAAATTAACCACGGTTAAAATTCTCTCGTCTGAGAATTATTCCATAGTTAGATAAGTTTTCGGCCGAGATTTTTAAACTTTCTCGTCCGAGAGTATTGCCATAATTTTTACATTAAACTCTCATAAATCTTTCTCAGCGAATAGATTATATTCCTTTTTAACTCTCGACCGAGAAATGTTTAACTATATAAATGCAAACTCCCTCCCCACTTATCCGACCACCGTCATAATTTTTCTGGTTTTTCGCTCTCAAGGCATTCTTTTCACGTTTGGTAATGGGTTTTCGAGCTTCCGCTTAGTACATCGTCATCATTTCACTGGTTTTTTGGTTAGGGTAAGAATTTTTTGGGATTCCACTTAGTCCACCATCGTCATCATTTCAGGTTTTTCAGTCAGGTAGGGTAAGAGTTTTTCGCGCTTGGTAATTCCTTTTCGGGATTGCAAATAGAGTTTGGGCACCCATTTCATGTGCAATTTTAGTCGACCATCATCATCGTTCTACCGCACGTCAAGACGAAGGGGTTTCTGCTCAATTAGGTCATAATTTTATATCCTGGTACATGCATTTTTTCATTCTTTGCAATGTAGTGGGTAATTGAAAATAATTGATTTAGGAAAAGGCAGAGATATAGAGATTACTACTAATACTTACAGTAAATGTATTATGTAGGAATACCTCATTAAATACTTATTGGGATGCATAAGAAGTATAAGATGTTTCCTCGGAGAATAATTGACCTCTTTCCTAATATTTTAATTGAGATGTAATGAATAAAAGGAGAGATAGGATAAATGAAAATAGAACTAAATCTAGATTCCAATCCTGTTAAGGGAAGATCCTACATATTGAATCCTAGAATCACCATTGTTGGGCCACTTGGGGTACTGAAAATCATTTATTATTTAATAATAATTGTAAACCCCAATATTAAAGATGAATGAAATATTACGCAATAACGTTTTTGGAGTTTCATATATATTTTCCTCTACAAATACGGGTTTTCCATTACGTTGCATTCGCCACAAAAAATTGAACAGACAGGGGAGGTTTTTCAAATTGACCGGAAAAAACTCTTCCGATGAAACATCCTTCACGACTGGCTAGAAATGGAACCTCCTGGGAACTTACTCACTGACTTACTTATTGACAATGGTTTATAACCACTGGAAATTACCTTTAATGCTCGGCTATCCCAACAAACAAACAACCAAAAAAACATGGATTCAAGGGTTGTTTATTTAGGGAATGTCAATGGTCCACTTGGGGTAGTGAAAACCATTTATTATTTAATAATAATTTCATTTTGCATTTTAGAAAGTTTCGCTATGTTATTAATTATGGAATATTTCACTTTTAGGGGCAGCGGGAACCTATCCACTTTCTGGGTAGGAGAGAAACCAAGTAAGGACTTGTTTGAACTGAATGAGCTGGTCGAAATTGAGAGTTGTTTCCCCACCCCAACCCATGAATGCTAGAACCTATGGTGGCGACGAAACAGACGGCAGGAGACCGACATAAGGAATCCTAGAATCGGGTAGAGGGTAAAAGAAGAAATAGATTAATATTGGTTATTAGTCTCATCTTCCTCAATCATATCAAGAATAGTCCAATTATGATTCAAGAAAAGAAGACATGATCCCTAGAAATTCCAGTATCTGTTGATTTGTAGACCTCAACCCCAATTATGACAATGATTAGTTCCCACCCCACTTTAGTGACAAGGTGCTAGATCATGTTGCACAAAAGAAATAACACTTACTCCGTATAGTTCGATTGTTGCGCTACAAACAAGTATGTATTACCAAAGAAGATAAATAATATGGCATTCACAACTAAATGGGGATCTAATATGTAGAATGTCATTACATTCTAGTTCCCTTGCAATGTTCTCTTAGATTTCCCTTGCAAATTTTTTGAATATCNATACTTAGATGATTGGATGATGCACAACCTATTGAAAGATCATATTTTGATTCTTCACTTGAGTTTTTAGAGGTGTCGGTAGCTATGAATTTCCTTAGAACTGGAAATGTGCATCTTATACACCCATTTTGGAATTATTATAGGACATGTTGACTTCATGAAAGTGTATTGGTTGATCCCACTAAGATCATTGTCACTAGTAACTTAATCCACCCACTAATGTCCATATCTTGCAACTAAATATTGGGTAAATTGGGTATTCTTGACAATTCATCAATGACAATGCTACTATTAAAGAAACTATGGAGTAATTGAAGAATGAAATAGATAAAAAAAAAAAAGAATTTATTTTTACAAGGAGTGTGAAGCATCCTTACCATCCTAAAAAATAAACTAGTAATGATGGAAAATTTTAGTTTTCCCTAAGTTGATGGTTGAATTCCATGTACATGCCAATGTTTCAATTATCATTTGGAGAGGTATCCATTCACAACCTAGAGAATCAATCTTATTTCATAAAGTTTACTTTAATAGAATACGGTGACTCGATCCAAGTGAAACTATGCCAGTACTAAAGTGGAAGGCCTGGCCATGGTATACATGCTCCATATGTTTGAGCATTATTTGTTAGATGGGTATTTTAAATTGTTCATAGATCATTGAACTATGAAGTTAATAAAACTATGCTGGGAGGTCATATCTAAATATGGTGACTCTGATTTTAGGAATTTTACTTTGAGGTTAACTATCTCTATCTACAACATCATAGATAAGCATGAGTAAGAACTACTCTAAACACACTATTTCAATAAGGAGAACATGAACACCATAAATTAATGGGAGTAAGAAGAAGCATCAAGCTAAGTAATGAGTACAGAGCTTACTACTAATACTTATGGTAAATCTATTAGCTACGTAATATCCATAATGTATGAGCATATTGTAAAGTGATACAAATATCTCTACTAGAAGAATCGTAGTTATATCAGTATTCTATGTAAGTTCTTAAAAAAAATACAAAGTGTTCGTGCCAGAAATTGTTCTCAGACTACAGAAGAACAAGCCAACACAATCTCATAAAAATAAAATCAAGTTAAATAAGTTTTTTAGGGTTTTGGTTGTGCAGTTTGTAAACAAGAGGGTAAAAACTTCACAAAGCTAAAGCAAACACTAAATCATGCATAATTCAAGGACTGAGATGCATAACATATAAAACAAAAATCAGTTACAATAATCACAACATTGAATCTCATCCCCAATTAACAAGCATTTCATGAATAATAACCTTAAACAAGAAATGAATATATCAACTGAGTGATTAAAAAAATAAAAAATGAAGCCAACAAATAGGCTAAATAGGGCTTATAGTTGCATATATTTCATAATCAGTCACTTAAAATGTACATAAGAGGTTTTTGACACTTAGCTTCATAAAGCACAACTTGATAGCCTCCCCTTGTAACAAAATTCGAACCCTTGGTTCTTCCCCAGCCTTACTTTTATCTTGGTTTCTCAAAGATAGTTACATAACTGAAAAAACTACCTCTAGGTCATACTACTGAATTGTTCAATAAGACTATCATCATACAAAAATAAAATAACTTTTTCACAAACTAAATAATAACCACTATTCTTAAAGCACTTTACAAGTCCTTAGCAGCCTCTGCTAAAAGAGAAATCCCTTCTAAATCTTGAGTCTTCTTTCTTGCTTTCTGATGATCTACTTCCAAGTCTTCCACTCTTTTTGAAAGTTCTTGATTCTGCTGTGTTAGCTCTTGAATGGTTTGTTTCGGTTTTGTATACAGACTTTGTGTCTGTCTTTTTCTTTTTAAAGCCTCCTTAAAAACTGTATTTAATTCCTGATAGTGGCTATTTACCTCTTTAAATATTCTCTCAATCTTCTGTTGGAATTCACGAATCCCTCATTTGTCTCATGCAGGTACTCGATCTGATATTTGTACTATTTGATACTCCTCTACAAATTTTCATTTTCAGAATCAATGCACTTCCCTTCTAATACGGGATGCATTTCTTCTAGCATCCAAGGGATTTTCAACTTCTTAAAAATCTCTTCATCTTCTTCTAGCTGCTCTGTCATGGCTACAGGGACTTCTGAAAATTATTTGACTTCAATACTCCGTTGGGATGATTTCTCAACAACCCTTCCTTTCTCTGCACAAAATCTTGATATAAGTGAATGATGTCTCTTTAAATCATTTTGATGCTGGTCTAAAATTACCTTCTTTCAAACTTCCTCAAATATCTCTGATATTTTGATTTCAGTGTAAGATGATTTATTTTCTGAGACCATTTGCTTCTTACCCTTCATGTCCTTTTCATTTTGATATTCATTGTCTTATAACTCTTCCTGAGATGAAGAGTCTTCAATTAACGTAATTTTATTTTTAGATAGTTTAGGGTTTAACAGTTTCTTCATATTCAATCTGAGTTTGTTCTTAGGTCTAGTCTTGGGCCTCCAACCTGTTTCAATTTCCCCTAACATGCTTAAAGTTTTTCCTTGATGTTTGATAGAAGCTAGTTGGACAAATTTTCTTTTTATCCCTCGTGACATTACCTCCTCTTTAGACTGTTTCTGTACATTCTGTTCAGTATGAACCCTAGCTTCATTAGACAATGACTTTTCCTCATCTTCAGACTACACTGTAATAGGTACTTGTTCCTGTTCTTTCACATTTTCCTTTACTTCTTGGTTTAGTTCTTCGTGAAAAGTATCTTCTATAGGCTTTATTTCTTTCACTTCTGCCTTTGAAATTTCATTTTCCTCAATATTGGTCTGTTGTTCAACTTCAACATTTTCATGTCCTTGAGTCATAGATTTCTCTGGTACATTATCCTCTTCAATTTCAATGGTGACTCTCTTTTTCAGCTTCTTGACCAAATTATGGCCCGTATTCAACTGTCTTTTCTAAGTTTGATCTTCCTTCTCTGTTTGAAATCCAGGCCAAAATAGAAAATAATACCATGTTTTCTCCTTCTTTCCAAGCACAATACTTATGACTAGCTTTATAAGCCACTTATGACTAGCTTTATAAGCCCATGATGAAACACCGATTGTTTAGTGTGATCTTGATGCTCCTTCACCTTGCTAGACATATTTTGTAAACTTTTAAAGAAAAAGAATGGAAGATGCATCTTTACTTCATGGCTAAGATGCTGCAAAAACCTAAAATGATAAATAAAAACAAATGCAAATATTCCTTCACAAGTGATATAACTTTGCAGAATTTTTATTGGCTCTATCCATTCTGGTTTAAATTTCTAGATATGTACTCCTTTACCCCAGTCTGCTACCACATCTAGAAGTAAGTATTTCTATGCATCAAAGGTAAAAGGTACTTTTTAAAACCAGTATTCGCCTTCATCTGGGATCCTTGTAGCTTCTGCTATCAATTCTCTGGTCAACTCAAACATCAAGGTGTCAAAAGTAATAATATCTTTATCCAAACACTGAGCAAACTTATAAGAGACCTCTGTGTGATACCCATCAATTTTCTCAAAAAAGCTTATCTGTCCTGCCTCTAAAAACAATATTGCATAGTCTCGGAAAGTCTGAACCCAAGACATGTCTGAAGGTTCAGCTCTATTTGTTTTGCCACTTCTTTTCATTTTAAATGACTGTCAATTGCTTCTTTCAGTAAAGAATTCTAATTGTGTTAACGTATTGGCAAATTTGATAGACAATGATATGTTCGGAAACTAAACCTCTGGACTGGATTTAATCTTTTAAACTAATAAATATCTTAATTCTTTTGACAAAGAATTCGACATTTAGTATCTATTAGGTTTACATACTAGCAATCTTCATTAAATTCCATAATTAATCTTCTGTCAGTATAAACCCAAATACATGGACTTTGATAGAAATTCGCCTCCTACCTGTCAGAGTAGTGAATCTAGCTGCTAGAAATGCATTTTCTTGTCTGCTAGGTGTCCAATTGCATTCCTTAATCCCCCTCTGACTGCCACGATAGTTCCAAACAATCTCCCTTCAAATCCCTAAATTACTGACCTGTTTCAAAACTTGATTACAAACTGCCCAAAAATTCGACACGAACTTGTATGCCCTTCATGTGCTTTAGGAGATGATGGCTTGCTTGAACTGTTAACACCTTTCATGATGATCACTCTGGCCAAGAACACGTATCAAATCCATTAACGAGTATGAATGACCTCTCCTATGTGTGAATTTCCAAAAAATTGAACCAAAAATCATGATTTTCGAATAGCACGATTTTCTTGTAGTGCGCGTGTGTAACGTTTTTAGGCTTGTGCTACAAGAAAACCTGTTTCACTAATTTTCAAAAATAAAACTCAGAACAAAGGGTTAACTTTGGTTAAATAAATTAGATCAAGACTTTATGATATTTTTTAGGACCTTTGATTCATATAAACATCCTATAAGCCCCTGAACTATGAATTTTGCTAACTAAAACCAAAATTAGAAAAATAAAACTATGACATCACTTAAATACAAACATAAAAATTAAAGAAAAAGATTAAAACTAACCTAAAAACCAAACATAAAAATGAACAAACCAATCTTCAAAAAATAAGCAAATGCTTTAAAATGAGAAGCAAAAATAGGATATAACAGCTGCCTCCTGCTGCGGGATGAAGTCTTCCTTGTGAGGCTTGAAGAACCTGTAGATCAGTGCCTTCTACGATGTAACTACAAGTGCCTACTAATATGCAAAAAATCCATTGGTTCATGGAGTCTTTATTCTGTTATTCACACCGGTATATACAATGAAAGTCCAATATCTACCTCAAAAACTATAAAAATGTTTGAGGAAATGTCCATTAACTGGATTAGACAATTCCTCACCATCCAAAGTCTATAACACAAAAGTATTACTCTCCAGAACCTTTGATACTATGAAAGGGCCAAACCATAGATTATCAAACTTGCCATGCTTTCTTTTTTTCTCATTTCTAGCATCCCATCTCAAAACCATATCTCCATCTGAAAAAATGTTCTCCTTGATCTTTCTATCAAACCTTTCTTTGATCTTTGTCCTGTACAATTGAGATTTTTCCTCTACTATTTCATGTTCTACTGTAACTCTATCAATGCATGAATTGTTCTTTGAATATCATTGGGTTATTCTTGACAATCTTGAAAAAACTTCATCACTAGAATACCAAGTTGGACAGGAAACACTACATCAATACCATATAGCAATTGGAAAGGAGAAGTTCCAATTTCCTTTTTAATTGTTATTATGTCTGCCCACAATGCATATTTTAACATTTGAATCCCACGATCATTTATTCTGCTTCAATATCTTCCTGATACTCTGAATAATACTCTTATTAGTTGACTCAACTAAACCATTTCCCTGAGGATAATAATGTCTTGAGTGTTTCGAAATAATCCCATTCTTTTCACAGAATGCCACCATAGCTTTAGATTTAAAATCTTGAGCATTATCGGTCAATAACTTCTTGGGACATCCAAATCTGCTAAGAATATTTTCCTGAATAAAATCTATGATTACCTTGTCTGTTGCATTTCTTGTGGGAATAGCTTCTACCCATTTAGTAAAGAAATATGTAGGAGTCAAAATCCATTTATGCTGCCCTGAAGAGGAAGGATTTATCTCTCCTATGAGGTCCAAACCCCACAGCTGAAAAGGGGCATTTATTGCAGTTGACTTTAATGGTAATGACAACAACTTTTGCTTACCAACAAATTTTTGACAAGGGATACATGCTCTTTCCTGTTGATATACATTGGAGAATAAAGAAGGCCGATAGTATCCGGCTCTCAGAATTTTATAAGATGTTGCCTTCCAATACTTATGTCCCCCACAAGCACCTTCATGTGATTCAGAGATTACTTCTTGAATTTCTAGCTTATCCAAACATCTAAGCAAAATACCCCATGGATCTTTCCAAAACAACTGTTGTTCTATCAAACAATATTTAGTAGTTTTCAACTTCAAAGACCTAGCAGTTTTCTTGTCTATATATTTTGGACATTGTAAATACAAGAGAAAGTGTACAATATCTGCATACCATGTGGATTCTGCATAGTTGTCCATAATTTTCTCTTTCTCCTGCTCTGGTTGAAATTCTTTTTGTGTTGGCTGTTCTGCCATGAGATGTAGACCTAAATCTTGGCAATTTGAATTAGCTAACAATTTATCCAAACCTTGTCCCTTTACTATCTTTGTAGGCCTAATGTCCACATCATATTCCATTAGTTTTGCAATCAATTTCCCTCTTTTTCCCTCACTATTAGGTTGGGTCAAAACATCCTTAATGGAAGCATTAGGAACATAAGAAATGACTTTGGAATGTAAAACATAAATTCTAAAAAACTTTAATGCCTTTACCAATGAGTAAGCTTGCTTCTCTAAAGTCCTGTACTTGAGTTGTGAGTCTCTAAGGGTCTTGCTGAAAAATGCAATTGGCTGTTCAAGTCCATTCTTATTCTTCTGTAATAAAACAACAGCTAAAGTATCCTCTGTTGCAAAAGAAAAAGTCAAAAATTATTTTGTAAAATTAGGACTTACTAGTACTGGTGCTTCCATAAGAGCTATCTTAATCTTTTCAAATGAATTTTTAGCTTCTGTAGTCCACTTAACTTCTTGATCCTTCTTCAACATGGTTGTAATCTGTTTAATGGTTTCAGCAAAATTTGGTATGAACCAACGCAGAAAATTTATTTTTCCAATAAAAGATTGCACATCCTTCTTGCTCCTTGGTAAACTAATTTTCAGAATTGCTTTCACCCTTTCTAGATCTATCCTTATGCCATCAGCTGAAACTAAATGACCCAACAACTTTCCTTCTTGTACAACAAAATGTGACTTTTTGGGATTGAGAGACAAACCATATTTTTTGCATTTCAGGAAAGTTTGTTTTAAGTGCTTTAGTTGTTCATCATTAGATTATGAGAAGACTGTAACATAATCTAAATACATTACTACAAACTTATCCCTCTCTCCCACAAAAGCTATGTCCATAGCTCTTTGAAAGGTAGCTCCAGCATTC
Organism: Pseudotsuga menziesii; assembly: GCA_001517045.1. Lineage (NCBI taxonomy): Eukaryota > Viridiplantae > Streptophyta > Pinopsida > Pinales > Pinaceae > Pseudotsuga > Pseudotsuga menziesii. The sequence continues at coordinate 108,341 of LPNX010065272.1, read as the reverse complement.
ATTAATCCAAAAGGCATTTTGTGGTACATGAAAGTACCCCAAGGAGTAGTAAAAGTTGTCTTTTCTTTATCATCAGGGTTCATTGCAATTTTGTTATACGCTGAAAAACCATCTACCATTGAAATTCTTTGTGCACCAACTACCTTCTGCAATATTTTTTCAATCTTTGGCAAAGGGTAATTATCCTTTAGTGAAGATCTATTCAGATTTTGAAAATCAACACACAATCTGATTTCACCATTCTTTTTTCTAAGAGGTACTAGATTGGCTACCCATGAAGAATATCGGAGGGGAACAATAATATTAGCATCTAACAATTTTTAACCTCCTTCTCTATAATGGGAAAAAAAGCTCGATTGATTCTCTTTAATTTATGTCTTAAAGGTTTAACATTTGGTTTCAAAGGAAATTTATGCTATATAATACTAGTATAATATGTCTTCAAATCCTTCGAAAAAATCCTCTCCAAAGGTACCAAACCCTTAGGAATGAAATTACCTTTCAGCTCAATTATCTTGTGACCTGCAATCTCATTTTCTGCAACACCAAAATACTCAATTTCATCATCCTGTTCTTGATCAATTAAGGAATTGGAAAACTCACCTTCCAGCTCTAAAAACATTTTTATCTCAAAATCATCTTCAAAATCTCTCCATTTATTTACATTATCAGGCACAGAAGGCCTGTACCTAACCTCAATTGGGTACTTCAGCTGTGTTGTTTTAGGAATCCTGAAATGTGTGGCTGCTGGGGAAAGAGAATCAACAATTTGGTTATGATCCCTAGGAATGTAAGTGATATTAAAAGCCACAAATAAATTATCTATCATATCCCATTATTAATTTCTGTACACATTCAACAGATCTTGTTTTACTTAATATTTATTCCTTACTTGCTGAACAACCAAATTGGAGTCGCCATACACAGAGATTTGCTGAATACCTAGATCTTTTGCAGCTTTCAAACCTAACAACAGAGTCTCATACTCTACTGTATTATTAGTGGTAATCAATTCCAATTTATACATTAATTTTACCAATTCACCACCAAGAGATATCAGAACAACTCCTGCTCCAGCACTTTCTTTAGATGATGATCCATCAAAATACATTTGCCAAATTTCATCCTCCTATTCCCTAGTGCATGTGTCTTATTTTTCTTTTTCAACATGTAATAAAACAACAACATCATTATCATCACTAAAGTGCAACATACAAGTACCCAAATCCTTTTCAACAACATATAATGGATGATTTGTAGGATTCTTGTCATCAGTCACAATATAAGAAAACTGTAACTCTCTATACAACCTTCTGTTTTTACTTCCAAAGATAGGAACGGTTGCATACGTTAAGTCCATCTGTAGATTTCCACCTACCTTCTTGGCCCAATATCTGGAGAGGAGCATTCCAAACTTAGGTGTAATGTCTGCCACTACTACATCCATAATCAAACTCTTCATTGGTAGCTGAGCTAAACTAACTACCATATCCTTTATCACTCCTAAACATTTTACAGCTCGATAATTGAAAGCATACAAGTCATGATAAGGTTTTTTTATGCTCAACCCTAGGGCCTCCATGACTTCTTTGGGCATGAGATTATGAGATGCTCCTGAATCCAAAAGGAAATTATGTATCATCTCCTCATGAATGGTTAATGTAATGTAAAAAGGAGGAGATGCACTTGCATCGTTTTTAGTTTTTTCTGCCAAAGCTGATCCAATAAATTTTTTAGGATTCTCCTCTTGTAAATTTACTGTGTCAGAGGGTACTTGACTATTTGCTGAACCAATCATTTTCAAGACTGAATTTTTATAAGAAGGATTCTTTATCAACTCAGTGAAAGACGTAGGGATCTTAATTTTGCACAATTCATTTTCAAGATTAAAATTATGCATACCTTTGCTCACCTCTTCAACTTCAATAATTTTCTTTTGTTTATCCTGATTCTGTTTTTTTTCTAATACTAGATCTGACTGATGTTTAGGAGGTAGAATTACCTTCTTCCTAGGATTTTGAATCACCTTTTTTGGTCCTGATCTTAAATTTAGGGTTTTCTTTGGATCAGTTTGACATATATCAACAGTCATAGCAGTCACTTCAAAATTTAAATCATTTTATGTTTCGAACACATCTGCGTCATAATATTATGAGTTTAAAAAATCCTCCTCAATCACAAAACCTTCAGTTAACTGTTCTCCAAAATGATTCATATCTTAATCTGGATCCTCAAAGAACTCTTCTTCTTCTATTTCTCCTTCATCAGTTACATTATTCTAAAGTGGAGGTGGCACCTTTTGATCCTTAGCCTCTCTCCTTTCTCATTGTATATCATTGTTTCTTGTCTCTCTAGGAATGGAACGAGGTGCAAACTGTCTTCTGAATTGATTTGTATTATTAGGGTTTCTGTCTCCCTCTTCAATAGGTTTATTTGAATTTTTCTCTAATTCCAATTTGTTTAGTTTTGTTGTTAGGATTTTCACTAGATTTTCCATCTCATCAATTTTACCTTCTGTAGAGTGGGGTGTTGAAACCACTAGAGCTTCCTCTTTCTTACCCTTTCTGTCATACACTTGTTGAGCTGAGTTTTTCTTCAGTCTATTAGAAGCAAGTATATTATACTCCACTTCTAATGTTGACTCCTACATGTTAAGTAAAGTAACAGGTCTTCTTTCTCTCAAGAGTAAGGAAAACTCATGATCAAAAGCATTAGCATAAGTGAGTTTTGTAGAAGTTTTAGAAGGTTTAATCTTTGCAGGAATTCTGTCATGCATTTTATTGAACCTCTTAAAAAAATCATGAAGCTCTTCTATTATAGTAATAGATTTTGTTGGTAACTCTCTAAACCATCTTCTGACCTCTCCATCTAGACTTTGTACAAACAACCTCATCCACACATCCTTTGCCTCTATATTCTGATTATTAGCATAGCTAAGAAATGCATCCCAATTCTCTTCAGTTGTATTCTCACCTTGTCCATTAAACCTAGGTAAGTATTTTTGATAATCTCCACCAAGGAGAGCATTTAAAGGTTGAGGAAAAACTAGAGGTGCATACCTAGCTTCCACCATTCGGTCCATCATGTCTAATGGTTGGTTTTGGGCTGCCATATTTAAGTTAACTATTTTAGATGAAGGAAAGACTTGAATAGGACTTGGTTGGCTTAAAGGAAGTCTTACCAAATTTGAGGTCAAATAAAGGGATTTTTCTAGGAGAAAAAGTCTTTGCTTTCTTGAAAGATTGAGGATTAGTAAAAATATGAAAATTACTAACAGGAATTGTAGGTTTCAACCAAGATGAATCTTGTTCCTCTTCCTTTAAAACAGAAAAAAGGTGATAATAAATCTAGTTGATCAGGGTTACATAAGTCTGGAGATGACTGAGACCTTTTAATTTTTCTAGCCGTTTTCAGAATATGCTCTGGGTCTGAGACACCCAGTTGCAAAGGTGAACTAGGTCTACTTCTTGTTCCAACTCCTTTAGTAACCACTGTGAAATATTTGGTGAAAAGTAGTCTTGTAAAATTTGCTAGCTTAAGTCCACCTCTTAAAACCAGTTAAATGATGAGTAACCCAGGGAAGGTAGGCTTTCAAATTTGTCCCCAGCAATGATGCCAAAGATGTTAGTGCATAAATTGTTCTCAGACTACAGAAGAACAAGCCAACACAATCTCATAAAAATAAAATCAAGTTAAATAGGTTTTTTAGGGTTTTGGTTGTGCAGTTTGTAAACAAGAGGGTAAAAATTTCATAAAGCTAAAGCAAACACTAAATCATGCATAATTGGAAGATTGAGATGCATAACATATAAAACATAAACTAGTTACAATAATCACAGCATTGAATCTCATCCACAGTTAACAAGAATTTCATGAATAATAACGTCAAACAATAAATAAATATATCAACTGAGTGATTAAACAAATAAAAAATGAAACCAACAAATAGGCTAAATAGGGCTTATAGTTGCATATGTTTCATAATCAGTCACTTAAAAAGTACATAAGAGTTTTTTGACACTTAGCTTCATAAACCACAACTTGATAGCCTCCCTTTGTAACAAAATTCGAACCCTTGGTTCCTTCTTAGCCTTACTTTTATCTTGTTTTCTCAAAGACAGTTACATAACTGAAAAAACTACCTTTAGGTCATACTATCAAATTGTTCAATAAGACTATCATCATACAAAAATAAAATAACTTTTTCACAAACTAACTAATAACAACTATTCTTAAAGCAATTTACAAGTCCTTAGCAACCTTTGCTAAAAGAGAAATCCCTTCTAAATCTTGAGTCTTCTTTCTTGCTTTCTGATGATCTGCTTCCAAGTCTTCCACTCTTTTTGAAAGCTCTTGATTCTGCTGTGTTAGCTCTTGAATGGTTTGTTTCAGTTCTATATATAGACTTTGTGTCTGTCTTTATCTTTTTAAAGCCTCCTTAGAAACTGTAATTAATTCTTGATAGTGGCTATTTACCTCTTCTTAATCTTCTCTCAATATTCTATTGTCATTCATTAATCCCTCATTTGTCTCATGCAGGTACTCAAACTGATATTTGTACTGTTTGATACTCCACTGCAAATTTTCATTTTCAAAATCAATGCACTTCCCTTCTGATACTGGATGCATTTCTTTTGTCATCCAAGGTATTTTCAAGTTCTTAAAAATCCCTTCGTCTTCTTCTAACTGCTCTATCATGGCTACAGGGACTTCTGAAAATTCTTTGACTTCAATACTACAATGGGCTAATTGCTTAGCAACCATTCCTTTCTCTACACAAAATCTTGATATAACAAAATGTTGTTTATTTAAATCATTTTGATGCTGGTATAAAATTACCTTCTTTCGAACTTCCTCAAATATCTATGAAATTTTGGTTTCAGTGAAAGCTGATTTATTTTCTGAAACCATTTGCTTCTTACCCTTCATGTACTTTTCATTTTGATCTTCATTGTCTTCTAACTCTTCCTGCGATGAAGAGTCTTCAATTACTGTAATTTTCTTTTTAGCTAGTTTGGGGTTTAATAGTTTCTTCATATTCAATATGAATTTGTTCTTAGGTCTAGTCTTGGGCCTCCAACCTGCTCCAATTTCCCCTAACATGCTTAAAGTTTTTCCTTGATGTTTGATAGAAGCTAGTTGGAAAACTTTTCTTTTTATCCCTTGTGACATTACCTCCTCTTTAGACTATTTCTGTACATTCTGTTCGGTATGAACCCTAGCTTCATCAGACAATGACTTTTCCTCATCTTCAGATTGCAATGTAATAGGAACTCGTTCTTGTTCTTTCACATTTTCCTTTACTTATTGGTTTAGTTCTTCATGAAAAGTATCTTCTACAGGCTCTATTTCTTTCACTTTTTCCTTTGAAATTTCATTTTTCTCAATATTGGTCTGTTGTTCAACTTCAACATTTTGATGTCCTTGAATCATAGATTTCTCTCGTACATTATCCTCTTCAATATTAACTGTGACTCTCTTTTTCAGCTTCTTGACCAAATTATGACCCTTATTCAATTGTCTTTTCCAAGTTTGATCTTCCTTCTATGTTTGAAATCCAGACCAAAATAGAAAATAATCCCTTGTTTTCTGCTTCTTTCGAAGCACAGTACTTATGACTAGCTTTATAATCCCATGATGAAACACAGATTGTTTAGTGTGATATTGATGCTCCTTCACCCTGCTAGACATATTTTGTAAACTTTTAAAGAAAAAGAATGGAAGATTCATCTTTAATTCATGGCTAAGATGCTGTAAAAACCTAAAATGATACTTAAAAACAAATGCAAATCTTCCTTCACAAGTGATATAACTTTGCAGAATTTTTATTGGCTCTATCCATTCTGGTTTAGATTTCTGGATATGTACTCCTTTACTCCAGTTTGCTACCACATTTGGAAGTAAGTATTTATGTGCATCAAAGTTAAAAGTTACTTTCTGGATATGTGCTCCTTTACCCCAGTCTGCTACCACATCTAGAAGTAAGTATTTATGTGCATCAAAGGTAAAAGGTACTTTTTAAAACCAGTATTCGCCTTCGTCTGGGATCCCTGTAGCTTCTGCTATCAATTCTCTGGTCAACTCAAACTTCAAGTTGTCAAAAGTAACAATATCTTTATCCAAACACTGAGCAAACTTATAAGAGACCTCTGTGCGATACCCATCAATTTTCTCAAAAAAGCTTATCCATCCTGCCTCTAAAAACAATCTTGCATAGTCTGGGAAAGTATGAACCCAAGGCATGTCTGAAGGTTCAACTCTATTTGTTTTACCACTTCTTTTCATTTTAAATGACTGTCAAATTGCTTCTTTCAGTAAAGAATTCTAACTCTGTTAAGATCTTGGCAAATTTAATAGACAATGATATGTTGGGAAACTAAACCTTTGGACTAGATTTTATCCTTTAAACTAATAAATGTCTTAATTCTATTGACATAAAATTTGACATTTAGTATCAATTAGGTTTACATACTCGCAATCTTCATTAAATTCCATAATTAATATTCTGTCAGTATAAACTCAAATACATGGACTATGATAGCAATTCGCCTCCTACCTGTCAGAGTAGTGAATCCAACTGCTATAATTGTGTTTACTTGTCTGCTAGGTGTCCAGTTTCATTCCTTAATCCCCCTTTGACCGCCGCGATAGTTCCAAACAATCGCCCTTCAAAGCCCTAAATTACTGACTTGTTTCAAAACTTGATTACAAACTGCCCAAAACTTTGCCACGAACTTGTATTCCCTTCATGTGCTTCAGGAGATGCGTAATTCAAGGCGAATTTTCCTCAATCATGGATAATTATCATTATTCCACTACTCTGTATCATAACTTCCAAACCACCACAACTTACCCTAATGATGGCTTGCTTGAAGTGTTAACACCTGTCACAATGATCACTCTGGCCGATAACACGTATCAAATCCATTAACAAGTATCAATGACCTCTCGTATGCGTGAATTTCCACAAATTTGAACCAAAAATCATGATTTTTGAATAGTGCAATTTTCTTGTAGCGCGCCTGTGTAACTTTTTCAGGCTTGCGCTACAAGAAAACATGTTTCAATAATTTTCAAAAGTACAACTCATAACAAAGGGTTAAATTTAGTTAAATAACTTAGATCAAGACTTTATGATATTTTTTAGGACCTTTGATTCATATAAACATCTTATAAGCCCCTGAACTATGAATTTTTCTAAATAAAACTAAAATTAGAAAAATAAAACTATGAAATCACTTAAATACAAACATAAAAATTAAAGAAAAAGATTAAACTAACCTAAAAACCAAACTTAAAAATGAACAAACCAAGATTCAAAAAATAAGCAAATGCTTTAAAATGAGAAGCAAAAATAGGCTATAACACAAAGCATAGTTTTTGAGGCTGATCCGGACTAAGTATGTCCCTTCGTGTCCACCATATTTTAGAGGCTGATCCAGACTAGGTATGTCCCTTTGTTTCCACCATATTTTTTAGGGTGATCCGGACCATATCCAATTTTAGATGCTTACTAGAACTACTCAGTAAGACTGAAAATAGAAATTCTAGGTGGAAGACTGTAATATCCCAAACTGAATCTAGTGTATATTAGTGTGATTGTTCTTGTGTTTTGGTTGATGACTCCTAACACTTCTCTGATCAATACATTCCTTAACCTCTGTTTTGTTTGTAAATGAGGGTGTAATGCTTGAATAGGGTTTATTATTAGGAACTTTCACAACACAATTCAAGGTTCCTTATCATACTAGACTTGCTGATATCTATACTCAATAATCATCTTTATTTGTATCCAATATCATACTTAACCCAGAGATGCATACAAATTGCAATATATATCCACAAATAATAGAAACATAGAAATAATGTAAATTCAGGAAATTATCAGATCTGATATGAGAAGTACCTTGGACAACAATAACTTAGATGGCAGTCTTTTAAACCTTAACAGAGTTGAATTGTAGATGACTATACAATTGATTTTAGTGATCAAGGTGATGCCCAAAGTCTGAAGATAACAAATGCCTACTAAATGTCCCAGCTATGCAAATAACTAATTTTCCAGATTTATGGTTCACGCTGTCTCAAATAGTGATCAGGGTGGATTGCTTGATGGGTGTAGTAACCTGATATAAACAAACAAATTTATGAATATGCTTCAACAAAATGGAATATTTGAGTACCACGCTCAGCTAGGATCACCTTCCACATGTTGATCCCTTCCTTCTTATGTGCATGCAGATCTCAAATAATAATGGAAAGTCAATCTTTGAGGGCTATAGCAGTTTGATGTAGAAACCTAGATGATGAATAGGCCCCAATGGAAGTGGGTTTACTTGAGAGTTATGCCTAGATTGGAGGAAGGGCATCTAGATAGACTAATGATGCCTCTCTTGAGTGTATGAAACACTTAAAAATGTGAATACGATATCTTTAGTACTCCATCCCTCTTATCCATTGAAATTTAAGTGAGCCTTCGTTGCATTATTTCCTTCCTATAGAGATCACGCTTATTAAACAGGTTGAGTTCCCTTGTGATAATCCTCTACTCACTGGTAACTTGTTGCCAATAGAATGAACCCTTTCCCACAATAAATTGCTGCCCTATGCTTTGGGGAGGAATGGATGGAGATAACCACGATTTTAGTATGCAATTCAGCAGTAGCAGCCATGGATGATTTTAAGGAACCATACTTATTTAGAAGTGTATAAATGTTGGCAAATATTACCAATTCTTAAAACACCAACTATAAAAGGATTGGCCATATTTTTCAAAAAATATTTTAATTTCCAAGGATTTTATATCGTTTATATAATAATTTGGTGATTTTTAGGGTGATAAAATTTTACCCCATCAAAATTGGGCAAAACAGGGATTTGAAAAATGCAAAATGGTGAATCTTTTTTGGGAGAAAAACATGGAAAAATAGCCCACTGGGCTAAAATTCGCCCCTAAAATTATCCTTGGTAGCAGCATAGAGGAAGATTGTTTCCCATAACTTGGTGGAGACCCCCCTTTCTCAAAAATGATAGGATCGTTTGCATGATTAATGAATGGATACACCCAACTATAAACTTTAAGGAAGCTCCAACAATGCCCTAAACATAATGAATCTCTGGTGCAATGAAGTACACAATGGCGAAGCTTGATTATTCACCCTAGAAGTTGGTTAGGTTGTACATATTTCTCCACTGAATCCAATTAGGTCAAGGCAATCTTCCCTAAACCCTAAGTAGCTCACCGAGCTCCCAAAACATGTTTCCAAAATATGAATAATAACAGTGATACCTTGTTGGTTCAACTACCTTCTTATATAGATTTTTGAGTTTGCGTGTCAATTTTAGGGTTTGCATCCATGCCACTTTTAGGGTATGCATGTCACTTTAGGGTTTGCATGCATGTCATTTTTAGGGTTTGCATGCATGCCACTTTTAGGAACATTTCGAAGATAGTGGCAAGATGAGTAGAAACAAATACTCTTGAAACTCAACTAGAAAATAGTAATGTTAGGTGTAAGCCATAGTGGCAAGATGAGTAGAAATAAATACTCTTGAAGATCATGTTTTTGGTAGCTAGCCAATTTATGTAATTTAATAGCAAAGGAATTTAGGTAAATTTTGTGATATTAGGTAATTTGTCCCCTAAATGTTTCTCATTTTTCTTTTCCAGGTAACATATTTGGGAGGGAACCTCCTGGGCGATTCCTCTCATTCCAAGGATGGTACCGAGGGTAAACCCTAGATTGTTCAGGGTACAAGGCCATGTTAAAAAGTCATGAATATATTATGTATAGCTAATCAAAATTCAACTCACTAAGAGGAGAAATGTCAAAAAGTGGGATTTGAACTCCGGTGGGGAGGGTAACAACTTTTTCAGACAACCAATTGAGATGCACCGAATTGACTCCCTAAATGTTTCTTATTCCAAAACAACACTGTATAAAATTGATACATGTGTTTGAATTTTACAATCTTATTTTTTATCTAAAAAAAAGAGTGCTCTTTCACTTTGTCGTTATCAAATATTATTAACCAGGTCAATCTCAATAGAAAGAAAAATATCCTAGTAATGGTTGCAAATCCAATGCTTTCCCCATTCAATGTGCAATCATGAATGACCAAAACAATTTACCAAGGACAGGTTGGAAAGTGTGGTTGATCTATTGTTAAAAGAAAAATATTAATGTTGAAGAAATATGTCTTAAAAGGGTTGAAATTTCATATCGATAAGACTCAATTTGGCTGAAATTTCTGAGAAATAATGCCCAGTTGGGTTGATATTTCAGATCTATTTTATGTCCAAATGTGTCAACATTTTGGAGATTAAGTATGAAATTGGATTAAATATCGAATCTTAAGCCTCAAATAGGCATAAATGTCTAATCTTAAGGTCCCAAGGGCCAACATTTTAGATCCTAAGTCCTCTAAGGGCAAAGTTATTTCATTGTTTATATTCCCCTGAAATCCTTCCCAAATATGTTGCAGCTGAACCTATTTGTCATGAGTGCATGTGATTTAATGTTCCATTCTTCATTAAGAGGCAATGCATATGGAGCATTCCCCCAGCCACCTATCCTACTTACGATTGTCATGGAAATGAAGGAAGTGTGATCTAAAAGGTCAATGTCACATGCATGTTGGGATTTCCTTTGAAAATCCTTATTATACCACTATGTTAATTGAAGCATGTCATGAATGTATCCCTTATGATTGCATAGACTACTTGATTCTTTTGACTTTGATCGCAAAAAAAAACTTTTGTTCTTTTCTTTGCAGATTTCCCAAGGCAATACGTGTAAGTGGAGTTTCCACAATCTATTGAGAATGGAATTGTCAAATGGATTAAGGACCCAATTGATTATGGATAGGGCATGGTTCCCTTTAACATGATAAGTTCTTTCAATGGAACACCACTTTTGTCCTATAATTTTGAAGAATAGGGGCATGTATCTAACAAAATGTCCAATGATTTCACAGTCTGGTTTTGTGCTCATTTTTGCAAAGAAGGAAAAGAGATGTCCAAGAAAGCCTCTCTTATCCCAAGTAAGATGTGTTTCTTAATCAACAACATAATTTTATAGGGTTTCCAAATGAAGACTACATGATTTGTTTCACTCTAGTTTGGGATGCATAACCATTGTTGGGGACTGAATTTTGTGTCATGATGTTCATTTGGCGAAGTCTACCATTAGATTTGTATCTTGCAGCCCCATTAAATATGTCACTCGAGGAATCATTGTATTCAAATATTCCTATTCAATCAATTGTTTTTTCTTGTTATAGTGGTGCTTCTTCCTCCTCATAAACCATGTACACCAAAATATATTCTAGATTTCCTATATTTGTTGTCCAGTTGTTTACTTTTCCCTGTATTGGTTGTAAGAACTAAGGTCCCATATTCTAAACCAAGGGATAAATTGTCTTGGACTTATTAGTTGCTAGATGAGGCTTGAGATGGAGGAGGCACGCCTTGAAATATTGGACCAAATTGATGAGAGATAAGGGATAGGGGGTGAAGGTTGAGAGAATGTCGTTCTTTCTAACTAGGGGTGTTCTGGATTTGGGAATACTTGAGCCACAACCTTTAAGGGATCATATCTGAAATTTTTGATTGTTAATCTAAAATATATTTATATTCTTTGACATGTTTTGACATGCTTTTAATGTGATAATTTGTCATCATGCACAGGTGCACAATGTTAAATTTAAATTTGACATGTTTTTAAATCTATGGAAAATTCTTATCATGCACAGCTTCACAACTTCAGGGTGATGTAAACTTGGCTACTATGAAGCGACAGACCTAGAGGTCATCGTCAAGTAAATTTCATTGTTATTCAATTCATAGTCAAGTATATATAAAAATAAATCTTCTTTTACACATCTAAATCTAAGATCTTGTTGTGCCCAGGTAGTGTCTCTCAACATGAAAGACGTCTGTCTGCGGGGTCTACAGGGCCCGGTGGACAAACACAGAGGACACGTTTAGTGTCTTATTCTTCAGATACTCCATTTCCACGCACATAAATTGTTTACATGTACATTTTCACTAGAATTCTTGTTTGACATGTTTTTTAATATGTGGAAAATTCTTATCATGCACAACTTCATAGCTTCAGGGTGAAGAAAACTTGGATACTATGCAGCCACACTCCCTGAGGTCATCGTCAGGTAAATTCAATTGTTATTCATTTCATGTTCAAATATCATAGATCTCCTTTTAGACATATTTATAAGATCTTATGGTGTACAGGTGGTGGATCTCAGCATGACAAATGTCTGTCTAAGGGGTCTATAGGGGCTGGTGGAGAAACATAGAGGATTACAATTCCAGGTAGATATTGTTTTCCTACATTCTGACTAGAATTCTTCTTTGGCATGTTTTTTAATATGTGGAAAATTATTATCATGCATAGCTTTACAGCTTCGGCCTGAAGCGATTTTGGCTACTATGTAGCCACACTACCTGAGGTCATCATTAGGTAAACTCAAATGTTATTCATTTCATGCTGAATTTGATATAAACATAGATATTCTTGTACACATATTTCTAAGATCTTGTTGTGCACAAGTGGTGGTTGTCAACATGAAAGACGTCTGTCTGATGGGTCTACAGGGGCCGGTGGACAAACACATAGGATGACATTTCCAGGTAGAGATTTTTTACATACATTTTGACTAGAATTATTGTTTAACATGTTTTTTAACATGTGGAATATTCTTATCATGCACAACTTCCCAAGTTCAGGCTGAACTAATATTGGATACTATGCAGCCACACTCGCTAAGGTCATCATCAGGTTAATTCAAATGTTATTTAATTCATACTCAAGTCTATATAAACATAAATATTACTTTACACATCTTTCTAAGATCTTGTTACATGCAAAGGTGGTGGCTCTGAACATGACAGATGTATGTCTGAGGGGTCTGTAGGGGCCGATGGAAAAACACACAGGAAACACTTAGTGTCTTATTCCCTAGATATGGGATCCATTTTCTATGGTGCTAGAAAATATCTTACATATGAATGACCTGATGCACGACGAGATGTTCATTATAGGCATTCGATGCCTTGGTTAGTACATCCACATCCTAGATTCGTAGCTTTACTAGAGGAGTTGGAACAACATCCCAAATAGAAAGAGGGGTGAGGGAAGAGATACAAGACCATGTTGGGGCTGCATTGGAAGGGTTGGAAATTGGCCTACATACTTCATCTGCATCCAGTATGGATGCAGGCCCATTTGATGATTATTCTGATGATCGCTTGAAAAGTATGAGTCGATTATAGCTTGATCAATATGAAACATACTGTAGAGACAATTATAAGTGTGTCATTACTCGAAAAAATGAAAATAGGGGCATAGTACATAAGTATGCTATAATATATGAAATTTATTGCATGAAATCTAATGTTTTTAATATATGAAATTTAATATATGAAATTTATGTAGTATACCAAATTCATGAATGATGATGATGTTGATAATACGAATTTGTTTGACCTGGAAGAAACAGAGGCTAGTGGTTTCGAGCACCCAATATGCAAGTGAATTACAACTAACATACAGAGTGTACAATATTTATTGTCAACCTAGGGAAGTCTTGTATTTCAAGGGTAACATGCACAGTATATGCTTAAACATGAAATTACTGTAATTGAACAATGCTATCCTCTGTTCGGCTATGCTCATCCCAAGAATCTAATTGATCTAGTTACCTTCTAAGGAATGCAATAACAATTACCTTCTGTTGTTCTTGATCTAAGAATGGAAAGATAAAAGTCACATCTAAATTACAATTGCAGATAAAGGGGAATTATGTTCAAACCACTTAATGATTAACTCAACTATCTAATATGATTGTCCTAGGAATCCAAAGACATAAATTGAATATTCATCTAAGAATTCAAAATACAGAAATTAAGTTCAACTGTTCTATGAAATTGAAGTACAGGAATGAAATTCTGTAATCATAAAAATAAGAGACAAGCTGCAAAGATTCATGGAAACAACAACTAAAATATCTAAGGATGAACAGAGCTGTTACAATTACCACACGAATTGCATAAAAAATAATTACCTACTTAGTCAACTGTCACACCATCCCACTACAGGTATCCAAGAGATGCAATCACGACACACTGTAAATCCACACTTGTTATAGCTTCCTATGAAGAAATAAAATTAACAAAAAATCACAAAACGAAATAATTGAAAATGCCTAATCTAACTCAGCGATCCCTATGGAAGGCAGGCCCAACCTTCACACAGAGATGTTGGCTGAACACACGTAAAAACCTTTAGATCAGAAGTAACTCCTTGTATTAAAAGACAGAGTAATTACACAATTCCTCCTCATAGCTAATACAATGAATTGATTATATGTTCAACAACCCCCTAGTTCGAAACAGTTCTCAATATTTATACAATGTAAATCATAACATCCTGTCCTATTATGGGGCAGCCATGAAGATCTCTGATCTTCAGGCGCCATAAATGACAACAACTGTTACAAACATGGCAGGATGAAAAATAGGAAATATAGGCAAACTGTTAATCTCCCTAGGAGTGACGATATCTTCAGATCACGGCTATACACAAGTAGCAATGCCCTGTTGACCTCCAAGTCTGACGCATTCTATTACAGCTACCTTGGAACAACTTTGTCCGGGATATCACACTAGAACCACATTCCTTGGGTAATGATAGGATGGATGGGGATTAGCTTGAGCGATGAATGCCCATCCTTTTCGTAGCATGTTCAACCCAATCTTCCTGCAGTCCATATATCTCAAAATACCTTTATAAACCATCATATGTTAGCGCATTGAGAGATATGAAGCCTTAATTATCACAATCATAAGTATTAATAAAATAAAACAATGACCAATCATACCTTCATGGTTTGAAGAGTAGAGTGGGGGTAAAAAGTTTATTTGGCATACTTAATGGGGTAGGATAGAACAAGAAGAGGTAATTAAGGGTGGTCAAAAGAGGCCATTTCTGGGTCCAACATCTTCCCCCAACTGTCATGTTGCATGTCCTCATGCAATAACCTCCATTACTTCGAATCCAAATCTTGCACTGAGCTCTGTTCATGGAGAGAAGAGAAGTTGTACGGGAACTCAGACGTCCCTTCTTTTTCTATGAACCCTCTATGAGCAATCCAATATCTCCAGCATCACTGCTCCTCTACCTTGGTTAGTGAGAAGTCCATACTATATGGTTTTTTCAGCCACTAGATGAGGGGAAATTTAAATTTTAGGCCCAACCAATTAGCCCCTCATTCCCTGATACATCCAACATAACCCTCGACCTTGGAAAGTACTTGTTCAAAATTTCTAAAATAATAGGGGTCTCTGCTCCTGAGTATAAGAGACGAAAACTGCCATCTGTGCTTACTTCCTTCCAACGCTGCTTGTTGGTGTATAGAAATATGGTTGGTACAGGTAGAAATAACTTCCTCTTGCAGTTCCATGATGTGCCGAGTCTAAATGGGGCATGAAAGCAAACTCTTGTGTCGAGCAAGAAGAATACCTAGATTTTGAGGCTCACCTTGAACCCACAGGTTAGAGTGAGCTTCATTGTGAGAAAAGGTTTTAAAAGACCTTTCCCACTGAGCATGATTACTCACAAAAGAAGCAAAGGCCCTCAACTGAACGTCCCCTAAAAAAGGGATAGGATTTGAATGGTGTTCTAGAGGGAAAGCCATCTCATGCAAATATAATTCACATAGCAAATTTTGATCTTCAAAATTACTTCTTAAAAACGTTTCCAAAATTTTTCCTGAGGTCGTTATCTCAAATGACCTCCCTTCTTTCATAGCTCTCAAATTAAACCAAACAAATTGTTCAAATAGGAAGACATGGTAAGAAGAAGAAGGTACCCGAGTGCCCAGGAGTTCTTGAGAGAGAGCATACATCTGCTCTTTTTCCTTCTGCATAAACTGAAACTTTTTCAGCTCCCTTAAATTGCTCTGTAGCTCTTCCTCTCGAAGTCTCTGGGTCATACATTCTTCTGCCCATTTCTCCTCCAGTCTCCTAATAATATTTTTATGCTCAGTAAGGGAAATGATCCCTTCTTGGTATTCCTCCACCTGGCTCTTCCATTTTATTACCTCCATTCTTAGAATTGAGACTTCTGCTGTAAGGTTCAGGGTTTCTTCTTCATGATGCTCCTCCTTGTCAGAATCCAGGTCGATGAAGTTTTGAAGGGGATCAATCCACACCTTGTCACCTGATGTGCCACATTGGACACCCAGCACATCTGAAGCTATCTCAGAGGGTGCTAGTTCTTGTGTGAAAGCAACCTTTTCTGGACTCTCTTCAGCAACAACATCCACCACTCATGGAGACGCTGGTTCTTGTGTAACAACGTCCTCTTTCTGGGGTTCTCTCGTGGAAATTTTGGTAGTTGACTGTGAGGACGTTGGTTCTTGTGGAGAAACTTCCTCCTAAATTTTAATTCCATTTTCTACCTGATTATCAGCTGCTATCTCAGCCAGAGGCTGTGAGGCTACTGGTTCTTGTGTGACAAATCCCTGTTCTTATTTTTCCTCCTGCTGCTGAGATTGGATGTCTTCTTCAGTATGCAACTGCTCCTTAAGGATTTTAGTATCACCTGAGGATTTTGTTTGAACTTGTTCATATTCACTCCCATCCATCTCAAGAATGCATCCACTTTAGGGTTATTTTCTTGTTGCATTTCAAGAGTCCCTACTGCAACCTTCAAGGATGTTGGTTCTTGTGTGACAACAGCCTGACTCATTTCTTCATCTCCCTGCCATTGTGGCTCCTCTTCTATGATTTTTGTGTCATGGGACAATTCTATAGTCGTAGTACAAAATTATTTATTAAACTACAGAGTGCCCTCAATTTTTGGTTCTCCTCGCATTTGGTCAGCCACTTGGACAAGCACATTCAGGGATGCTGGTTCTTGTGTGACAGCACCCTATTCAATCCCATCATTTCCTTGCTGTTGTGGTTCCACTTCTATAACTTTTGTGTCATGGGAGGACTCCGGGGTCATAGTGCAATCTTCATCCCCACAATTAGGAATAACTTCATCCCTTGGTTCCTCTGTCCCAAAGTTAGTGGCAACTTTAGCAAGAATATTTAAAGATGCTGGTTCTTGTGTGACAGAATCTTCTTTCTCTGCAAATTCCTCCATTGTAGGTGCAGACTGTTGTGTTGTAAAGGCATGAATTACAATCTTGTGGCCTGCTTCCTTAAATATTTCTCCACAGGTGGGACAGACCACTTTTTCTTCCTCATTGCCAGGCTTGGTAGGATTTGGTCCCTCCAATTGATCTGCAGCCTCCACCAATGTGTGCAGCTTCCTTTCACCCTTTTTTTTGCATGCTTCTTTCCAATTTTCCAATTCCTTTCTAATTGTTTGGAATTCCTCTTTTAATAGCCTATTTTTGAACAGAAGTCCTTCAATTTGGGGTTCTTCTTCGACCGGCCCCTGTGGGGCATCAGTTGGTCTGGCTTCAAGAATGGGGAACTCAATTTGTGATTCTAAGGTTACCCATATTTTCCTCGCTTCTTCTACTACTTCAACCGACCTGGTTCTTTTCCTTCTTATTGGTGGAGATATCTTAATTTCATCCTTTGATCTCTTCCTTTTTATTTGTGGTGCTGGAGTTTCTGGATTCACAACTGAGGTAGAAGGAATGTTCCCAGTTCTAGCATTTTCTTGTTCCTCAGGATGTTCTTCCTCAATCAAAGTTCCTCCCCACTTGGGTGAGGATTCAATGGTCACCAGCTTAGTATTTTTTTTCGTTTCCATGGCTCTGTCATCTTTAAGTTCAATTGTCATAGCATCTAATGCTGCTCCAATTTCACCCTCTACTGTGAGAGATACCCTATTATTTAGTTCTTCCACCGGGTTTTTATGTACATCTTCTCTCAATTGTTCTACTTGTTCCCCTGGTTGATATTCTGATCCAGTATCATCTCCCCCCCAACTATATTGGAGGGGATCTGATCCTCCTATTGTGCATCATTTTGCCCCAACTGTGGATGGAACTGCTCTTCTTCTATTAGGATACCGGGAAAAGGAGCGGGTTCCTGAACTTGAACTGTAAATTTCTCGCAGGTTATATTGTGTTGAGCAAACGTCCTTAAGATGATTAATTTAATGAGGCCATGGTGGGTCAGTGAGGCAAGTGGGTGTTTGGAAAATCAAACAAACCCCTCCATATGATACAAATCATTGAGCAAATAATATGGAATATTTAACAGAACCCTGTGATGGAGATGAGATAGTAAAGGGAATTCAGAATTATAGACGGTTTGGTACCTACCTTCACAGGTGATATATTTCTTAAGGAAAACAATGACTTGATTCCATGGCTATGGTAATTACTGTAATACTATCCCCCTTTTTTGTTGTTTGAACCTGCTCCCCCTCTGTTAGAAAGTCCTGTACTGCTGCAGTAGTGGGGACTCGACGTCCAAACCAAGCCCTTCCCACCTGAGGAATACCAATGACCTCAGCCATAATGGATTCAGAAACTTCAATGCGCAATCGCCAAACCTCTGAGTGAGTTTTTGTAAGGTTCAGAGCAAACTATAAGGCTGCTTCACGGTGAAATCCATTCATAGGTTCAAAAATTTTCGTCCAACCGGCAGCTTGAAAGATAGCGAAGACTGCAGCGTTTCTCCTGAGTTCTCATGTGTTTGAAGGTTCATAACGAGCTGGGATCCCCATGTTTCTGACTTCGGAATTAGTTTGTATTTCAACAGATTACAGACTCCGACAATGGAGGTTACAACACAGAGTATGCATGGACCGCTGAGAGGAGAGTTAGGCAAATTTGGAAAGTTTCAGCACACCAGATTATTTGAAATTTTATTCAGAATTGGGAAAGGTGGCGGTTATTAGGTATCATAATTAGTCTTTACGTTGCACAGGTAGAGAGTTAATCGATGCAATAATGGGCATAAAAAGGGAGGTACGGCTAATATTGTTAAATCATATTGATACTTAATCAAGTGGTTAATCAAAGCCATACCTTCGAAAATACGCATTGGATGTTTTTTGGAGAATCATAAAATGTGTGGTTGCAGACATTGCGGAAGCCGAACTTGTACAGTGTGCAGTCATTAATATAATCATTATTACGGAGGTAATGGAATAATTCTTTCTGCCAGTGAAGCAAAAACCATCGTGTCAAAATGGTCGAAAATATGATAAATATCACATTATGGGTCAGATTGCTGGAATTAGGAATCAGAGCCATATATAGAAGAGTTGATGGCATGCAAAAAGATCTACTAATAACATAGGAGTCACAGCCACATGTCATAAATAAATCGAAGCAGAGACGCGACCTTCAATGCTAGAAAAATCAGCTAAATATAGCGGAGTTGCAGCTGCCGGAAAAGATGTCGTTGCTACCGGAAAAGATGTCGCAGCTGCCGGAAAAGATTTCGCAGCTACTGAAAAAGATGTTGCAGCTGCTGAAAAAGAGGGAACAAAATGTTAAGCAGACGAAAAGTGACTGCGTTGGAGCGATGGGAAATGGATTTTATGGTCAAAAGTGAAACAGGGTCACAACGTGTGGAAATGGAAGAAGGCGGAGTTTCATGCTGAAGAAGCTACCAGAAATGGTGTTGCGGCCATCAAAAAATGGTGTCATAGATACCGGGAAAAGGTGTTGCAGCTGCCGAAAAATGGGTGTCGCCGCTGCCAGAAAATGGGTGTTGCAGCTGTCAGGAAAAAGTGTTGTAGTGACCGAAAAAAGGTGTCGTAGCTGCTGGAAAAAGGTGTCGCGGCTGCAACAAATTTATTTAAGGGAAAAACAATTCGTGGTGTGGGAAGGCACAGAAAATGACTTTTGGTTGACATGCCTGATCTGACCCTCATCGTTGGGCGCTTCTCTGCAAGTTTTGGAAAAACAACAACAAAAAAAAATATCAAGTGCAAAAATAAAATATAACATAACAAGAAAAAAAACACAACAATTATTTATGTACAATGATTCATGTGTGATTTACAGTGATTAATTAAGGATTGACAGAGGCAGAGAGAAATTCCTGCCCTTGTGCTAGCTGGTAATCTGGATCAGTGGCAATTTGCGAGATAAATGCATCCTTTGAAATTGGTTTATGGTACAGTCGCAGCTTGTGACCATTAGAAAATAATGGTACGCGGTTTTCATCGATAGTTACCAGGTGGACCGTGCCATTATCAAATACCCTATCTAATAGGTATGGGCCCAGCCATCTTGTGCATAATTTTCCCTTGAAATCTATTTTGAATCTGGAATCGTATAATAGTGCCCAGTCTCCCTCATAGAAGACCTTCTTTTTAATGAATCGGTCATGCCAATTGGATCTCTATTGTTGAATTAACACTGTCTGGTCCACTACAGCTAACCAATTCTCGTCCAGTTCATTTAGTTGGTTCAACCTTCTTTTCTGGGGTTTAGTTACATCCAGGTTTAGTTCTGTGACCATCTTTAGGGTTTTGATTTAAAATTCAACTGGGAATATGGCACTTTTTCCATACACCAAATCATAAGGAGAGAAACCTGTGGTGTTACGCCAAGTGGTGCGATATGCCCATAGTGATTCTCGAAGCTTGTTAGCCCAATCTCTATGATGGCTCTTAACTATCTTGATAAGGATGGCTTCAATAAATTTATTAGTGCTTTCCACTTGGCCATTGGCTTGGGGATGGTAAGGTGAAGCTACCCTATGCTGAACATGATACTTTCGCAGCAGAGCTTCAAATTGATGCGACATGAACTGCGGTCCCCCATCAGTAAATACTTCCTTAGGTACCCCAAAACGGGTAAAGATTTCACTGTATAGAAAGTTGATCACAGCCTGGTCATTAGCCTTCACTAGAGCTACAACTTCTACCCATTTGGTCATATAATCAATACAGACCAAGATGTAGTCTTTCTGTTTGGAATGAGGGGTGATAGGGCCAACAAAATACAGAGCCCATCTATCAATTTAATGGTTCAACTACTTATTGTGGTTGCAGAGGCATTTGATCTAATCTGTTGGGATGACACATCCTTTGGAAACTATCACAGGACTGAACATATCTTTTTGCATCCCTGAAAAGAGTTGGCCAATAGTAGCCCATCCTCAGCACTTTGTGTCCTATCCTTTTGTCTGCAAAGTGTCCCCCACAAGGTTCATCATGGTAGGCCTTCAGTATATGAAATATTTCATCTTCCCTTACACATCTTCTAATTTCAAGATCAGGACCTATGTAAAAGAGATGACCGTTTACCCAACAATCCCTGGTACTTTGCTAGATGATTTTTCTCTTTTCTCTTTTAGACATATGTGCCGGAAGCTTTCCTGCAACCAAGTAATTAGCGACATCTCCATACCAAGGGGAATGAGCTGAAACTGCGAATAAATTTTCATCTAGAAAAGAGTCCTCAACAGGAAAATTATCATCACTGTTGGTGAAACGAGATAAAAAATCAGTGACAACGTTTTCTTTTCCAGGTTTATCTATGATGGTAATATCAAATTCCTGTAATAATAATAGCCATCTAGTCACTCTGGCATTAGTGACGGTTTCGTTCATTAGATATTTAATGGCAGAGTGGTAAATGTGCACAAATGTAGGATACCCAGTAATGTAGTGTCGAAATTTGTTAATGGAGTAGACAATAGCTAAGAAATCCTTCTCGGTGACAGTATAATTAAGTTCAGTGGGGTCTAATTTTTTACTAATATAATAAATTGCATAAGGTACTTGACCATCCTGCTATCCTAAAACTGCTCCAATAGCGATATCAGAAGCATGTGAAGAAATGTGAAAGGGTAGGGTCCAATTGGGCCCTCTTAAGATAGGAGCTATGGAAAGCTTCTCCTTAAGCTTAACAAACGCTATCTGGCATGCTTCATTCCAAACAAACTGCACATCCTTCATTAACAGTGAAAGCAAAGGAGAAGCAAGTTTGGAAAAATTCTCTATAAATCTTCAATAGTATCCAGCATGTCCCAAAAAACTTCGCACCTCTTTTTGAGTTGCAGGAGTAGGTATATTTTTTATTACCTTGATTTTTGAGGGGTCCACCTGAATTCCATCAACAGAGATGAAGTGCCCCAATACTACTCCTTCACTCATCATCATATGGCACTTTTCAGCACTTAAAGAGAGCTGGGTCTGTTCACAGCGAGTTAAAACTTTTTTCAAATTTTCCAGTGCTTCCTCAAAATCCTTGCCATAAGGATTGAAATCATCCATAAAAATTTCCATACTATCATTAACTAATTCAGAAAATATGCTGATTACAGCTCTTTGAAATGTTGCTGGTGCATTACATAAACCAAAGGGAAGCACTCTATAAGCAAATGTTCCCCAGGGACAAGTGAAGGTAGTTTTATCTTGGTCTTCAGGAACAATATGAATCTGATTGTACCCGCTAAACCCATCCAGGAAGGAGAAAAACTTCTTCTCTGATAGGGTGTTGTTGGAGCAGGGTCCTGCAGCTACAGAAGAAGCTGCTAGTTTTGGCGGAAAGATATAGTTTTGGCAGAAAGATATAAGTTTTGGTGGAAAGAGGACAAGGCAGAGCTACGACACCGTAGCACGTTTCCAGCTCGAGAGCAGAGCCGGAAACTATGACTTTTTGGATAGAAAAGTCAAGAAGGTAACGGTACCCGAGCGACCGAGAGAACAAAGCTCAACCACTGCATTGAAGGCAGCGACGAAAAACAGGAGGGCTCAGCGACCCTCATAAAGAAGAAGGAGCAATGAGGCTCAAGCATTGAAGGCGAAGGATAGAACGAGAAGCGGTGCATAGTACCCATGGTTAGTGCCGGGAAGCATGTAAGACTGCAGAGAGCTGTGGTGTGATGGGAAGCGGCTACCTCAAGGACAGAGAGGACCGACTGTCACTAATTAGGGTTTGGGTTACTGTTGGGACAGGCCCACAGTGTTGTAATGGCGAGACCTTCGGGCCGCCTATAAAAGCTTTCATTTTGTATTGTAAAGGGTTAGCTAATCAGTCAGTTAGCCAGTTGGTTGGCTCATAAGATTGAGTCGTTAGTTGTTCAGTTGATTATTTTGTAGACTCAGGAGTCAGTCAGACAGACTGTGCTGTAACGATCCAGACACTTAGCTTGTCTGTGAGTCATTTGAGTCTGTATGTAACCATCCACAGAGAGGAAGAGAGGGAAGGATACATTGAAAGAAAGGCAATATAGAGATAGAAATAGACCAGAGATCTAGAAGAGATCTCGCGCTGTGCATACAGTGCAACAGACTGTGCTAACTTCCCTCAAGATATATAATAGAAGCACAGTATGGTGGACATAGCTCCCATCCTGGGGGTGAACCATGTTAAATCTGCGTGTTATGTGTTGCATGAATGTGATTGTACTAGCTTATTGTTACTGGTTGCTATGCATATGATGTTAGTTGCAGTAAGTGAATGTATGTATTATTCAGCTCATAATAATGAAAGAAGAAAGAGATAAGTGAAGTATTTTAGTAAGTTGCTTAAAGACTCCTTTACGTCTGTTTCTAATGACCATTTAATCACAATATAACTTCTGCAAAGTAGAGTTCCGCACACCAGCACAGTCAACGCTAAGAGCGCAAAGTCGTGGTGGTAGGATATCGCAGAGAGGCGATATCGCACCGACAGAGGAGCTACGGTGCGTGATACTGCGAGCTGAGGGCTTAGCGTTGAGGAGAGGGTTGGTGTTCCGCGGCACGCAGAGGTGTGATAGGGTTGGAGGTATTGTGAGTAAGTGGAAGTTGTGTGATGAGGGAAGAGACTGTGTGACTTGCGCGTGGATAAGAATCGCACGGCTAAAAGCGCTGTGAGTAGAAGGGGACATGCGATGCGCAGAAATAGCTGACATTGGGATTCACAGGAGTAAGAGAAGGGACGTAGGATGCGCAGAACCTGGTCCAAGACACTTGAGTCTTGGCCAACCCATTAGATTCACTTCGGGTGAGACTTCAGATCGCTTCACGGTCTGTTGCCGAAAGGGCCAGTGAGTTTGGGGTGTTGTTGATTAATTATAGTAAACCCGGGCCTGCCCATGCAATCAACAAATGGTTCCGTTGCCAGTTTAAACGAATGGGAGTCAATGTTCTGTTGGCATCCTACTAGAGAATATTTTCACTAGTGGCTGGATTCAGACTTAAGGGAGTTCGCCAAGAAAGATAATAGGAGTCCGAGACTAAGCACAGAGGCCTGGCTAGAGAAGCATATCGCTTCAGACACACACGCTATATTTTTTGTAACCTACAGAAACGAGCTTTTCGACTGGTTATCCAAGTTGACAGATAGGAACACATTCAAGAAGAAAAGAAACATCGTCTGGACACCGGAGCTGATTCAGACCGTACAGAACCTTGACAATCTGATTACGAGAGCAGTAGACTTCTGGCTTACCAGTGTGCTAGAAGGCTACGTTACAAAATTTGCAGTTGACCAGAGAAAGAGCTTCAGCGCAGCCGAACGATACTTCTTCAGAGGATATCACGGTAAGTACCTAAGATCTCTAAACTTGTCCCTTAAGATGCTGCTATATGAAAAAGGAACAATGGATCTAGTCTCAGATGAATAAGTAAAGATAGTAATGTCACAAGAGTTTGAAAGTGATTTTGATGACATTGGACGAACACGTAGTGGAAAGAAGTATAAAGTAGATTTTAGATCTCCTATATTTGAAGATAGTTCAGACAGTATCAGACAACAGATCCCTAGTACCACAGAAGAACCTGAGGGGGGTATCCCTTACCACCCCTATACTCCTCAGAAACAGACAGGGACTCAGAATAATCCCGTAGGTACTCCATCTACTAGCTCTCAGTCAGTACCTACTCTCGCTACAGCACCTTCACCTACACCGCTGAGTGGTAGTACCCCAGTCAGTCAGAACCCCCCACAGAGAAATAGAATGGGAGACGACACGGAGTTACCTATTTTTAAAGGTACAGGAGCAGAAGACCCGGAACAGCATTGGTTCCTATGCGAAGCTATGTGGACCATTAAAACAATCAACGATGATAACCTTAAACTTGTACAGTTGGTCACCACACTCAGAGACAGAGCCTTGACATGGTACATAAAGTATACTACATTACCCAAGACGCTTGCCCAGGTCAAGAATGCCATGATTAAAGAGTTTAAGAAACCTAAGTCTGAGTCCCAGTGCATCACAGAGCTTAAGGATATTAAGCAGCTACCATCAGAGTCATTATGGGACTTTGACCAGAAATTCAAAGCTCTTATAGACCAAGTCAGTTTTGATTTTGCGCCACAGCAGCATAAGGAATGGTTTATTGCAGCACTGCTCCCTCATATCAGAATGCCACTAATGCAGCAGAAACTTACTACTCAAGATGAAGCGCTGGAGATGGCAATGAAACTAGAGGCTTCACCTTTAGCAGAAACTAGTACAGGCATGAAAACTCTACAGACCCAGTTGGCCAACCTTACGTTACAGATACACGAACTAAAAAAAGGGAAAGAGGTTATGCAAGACATATGGTGCATAAAGTGTAGAGCACAGGGCCACAGTAAAGATAACTGTCCAATCTTTGCAGAATACTTAGCGTCAGGGGCTCCTAACCCCTTACCACGGACACAAGGGCCATGGTGTGAAATATGTAGAACACAAGGACATCCACCTCAACAATGCCCTTTGCTTCAAAAGTATGTACAGACACCTAAAAACCTATATTGTATCTTCTGTAAATCCGTCGGGCATGATCGACAATATTGCCGAGCTTATGATCTCCTGTCATAAAGAACATAGGATGTGTTAAGAGTCCAAGCAGACACACAGGGTCCAGCAACAGGACCACAGCCGGATCAGACGTATGGAGGCCGTGGAGGAGGTTTCAGAGGATGAGGCCATGGAGGAGGCTTCGCACGAGGAGGATGTTTTGGCCAAGGTCATGGACCAGTCACTTGCTATAATTGTGGAATTGTAGGACACTATGCTAGGGACTGCCAGAACGCCACTACTACTTGTAATTACTGCAAATCTTATGATCATAACATAGAAGAGTGTCCCATCTTGATAGCTAAGATCAGAGATCCTAAACCAGCCACACACCAGAACATCCAGCTTATTGCTGCTGAACCTAAGGAACCAGAACCAACAGTTAACATTGTGACTCGGAGCGGTGCTTCCACCAGTGGCACATCGCAGGACACCAGACAGAACACAAGTCAGGGGTGGGTGCGCAGAGCTCCTACTAAAGCAACCGCACTCGACCTACAGAAGAATAAAGAGACCTTTCATGAAGCTAAGGCTTCCTTTGATGAACCTACACTATCAGGACCACAGGTACCGCCATCTAGGGGCGTACCGCAGCAAGTACCTTGTAGCGATAGCTCTGAGCAGGCACAGCAGGCTACCACATCGGGAAGATGTGACGAGGATGAATCGACAGGAAGTATACAAGCCTTCCTGCACAGTTGCTTGAAACTCCTGAGAAACAATAAATCTGTTGGTGAGCTACAGCGTATGATAGATCAGTGTTAGCAACCCTCTCTCTCGGGCAGTGCACATTGCGTTGTCCATAATATTACAAGACATGCAAGGACATGAAGAGAGATGAAATTCACAACGCAGATTGGCGAGTTTGAAATGGATGAGGTTGTCTTAGACCTAGGATCAGAGGTGAATGTTCTAACTAAACAGACATGGGAACAGATGGGTAGTCCTCAGTTAGCCCTATCACCTATCCACCTCAGGTTAGCTAATCAGCAGCGAGTATCACCATTGGGTCGACTATCGCAGGTACCAGTTGATATCAACGGAGTTTGTACTTTTGTGGACTTCGAGGTTATAGAAATCATTGGTGACAGTCGACCATATCCAGCACTATTAAGTATTGATTGGGCAATTGGCAGCAAAGCTGTCATTGACCTAAAGAAAAGACAAATGACCTTTGAGGATGTGCAGATCCGGGTCATCTCACCGCTGGATCCTTACCAAGGTCCTAGATATATTGAACCTATCCGAGCAGAGGAAGAGGCACATAAAATCGATAGTCTCTACCAGATGACTGCAAACCAGAACGACTATATAAATCCAACCGTAGAAGGGCATATTAGCTGGCGATGCGACAACTCATGCGCATCGGATTCAGATGTTGGTCTAGAAAACTGGCAGAACAGACTTTACGAAGTCTCATCGCGCATATGTGCGTTTATAAGTAAGTCACTGCGATGGATTGGCACTGAGATCGCGGAGACTCCATCATATCATGGTCTGGCGGATATTCAGGATTTTTTTGAATAGTTTGAGCAACAAATTCCTCATGAGCAGAGGATTGCAGCTATGGACCTTGCATTTCGAGCTACACCTGCAAGATGGTGGTATGCGCATAAAGAGAATATCGCATCATGGGATAATATAAGAAGACTGATGGCAATCAGATTTTCTGACAACCGAGAGTGTGTTCAGCAAAAATACACAGGAGAAACTGACCCCAGAATACACATTCAGACATGTGAACAGAACTGGTCGGACATTCCAGAGGATGAATGGGTTCACAGATTCATTTACACATTGGATACAATTCCAAGGAATTGGTATACAGAGACCGAGCTGCGCAAAGGAACAACCACATGGCCGCTTATGACAGACAGCTTCCTACTCACCTTTGCGTTTGAGTCAGAACATCCAAGTGTTGCACAGGCCCTAGACATAATCAAGGCAAAGATTTTTGAGGATCGCACCATCTCAGTACCAGTCCAACTTGAGTGGACTATCCAGCTAGAAGAGGTGTTGGAATGCTATAATTTTACATCAGAATCAGAGGAGGCAGAGGAGGATCCTCGCAACACCAACATTCCAGAATCAAAAGGCACTCGTGATGTAGAAGGACCACAGTTAGAGATTCCAGCGATCACTAAGCCTATCAAGATTAAAAAGATCAATATTGGCACAGACGCAGAACCTAAATTTGCCTCTATTGGAGACTACTGGAATGATGAAACAGTCGGCCACATTGCAGATCTGTTACAGGACTATCAGTACCTATTTCCCACCAAGTTCATAGAGATGAAGGGAATAGTTGGAGACCTGGGAGTCATGAGGATACCATTAAAGGACGATGCTAGACCAGTTAAGCAGCGCCCATATAGATTGAATCCGCGCTACAAAGAAAAAGTAAAGGACGAAATTGATAAAATGCTAACAGCAGGCATCATTGAGACAGTAGAGGAAAGCGAATGGGTTAGCCCTATGGTAGTGCAAGAGAAGAAAACAAAAGGGGACATCAGGATCTGTGTTGATCTGCGGAAACTCAACGATGCATCCCTTCATGATCCATTTCCAACACCGTTCACTGATGAAGTATTAGACAACATGGGAGGACAGGAGGTTTATTCCTTCACCGATGGGTTTTCAGGCTACCATCAGATTAGAATACATCCAGAAGATCGATCCAAGACCACCTTTGCAACAGAATGGGGCTTGTTCCAGTATACGGTAATGCCCTTTGGTCTTAAGAATGCACCAGCTATATTTTCTAGAGTAGTAGTTGCTGTATTTAAAGAATACATTCATAAGTTCTTAGAAGTATATTTTGATGATTGGACTGTATTTGGGCTAATTGATAAGCACGTAGGTGATCTCAGACTGATGTTAGAGAAATGTAGGCAGTACCAGATTTCCCTAAATTTAAAAAAATGTATATTCTGTGCACCATTTGGTATCTTGTTGGGTCACATTGTTTGCAGACAAGGCTTGATGGTAGACCCCGCCAAGATCACTATCATTGTAAACCTCCCAGCACGTAACTCAGTCAAACAACTGAGGACAGTACTTGGTCATACCGGGTACTACAGAAAGTTCATCAAGGGCTACACAAAGATTACAGCGCCGATGGAGAAATTGCTCAAGAAGGATGTAAAATTCCTATGGAATGAGGAATGCCAGCAGAGTTTAGACATACTGAAGGAGAAGATGGTTACAGCACCCATCCTAGTATTTTCGGACTGGACTAAGCCTTTCCATGTACATGTGGATGCGTCCGGCATCGCATTAGGAGTCGTCTTGACCCAGCCAGGAGAAGGGGATCTTGACCATCCCATCGCATACTCCAGCAGAAAGCTATCAACAGCGGAAAAGAACTACACCACGACAGAAAGGGAGGGCTTAGCTATGGTATATGCGCTGCAGAAGTTCAGGCACTATCTATTGGGCGCCTCGTTTAAAATTTTTACTGATCATTCCGCATTGAAGTACCTAGTCAATAAACCAGTGTTAGGGGGGAGAATCTGCAAATGGTTACTCCTCTTCCAGGAGTATGATTTTGAAATCATTGTGAAACCAGGAAGACTGAATGCAGGACCGGATCATCTATCGCGGTTAGACTCAGGAGAAGAGCCCAGTAACCTAGAAGACAATCTGCCAGATGCGCCATTGTTTTCCATACAGATTGCAGATGAGTACTATGCCGACATTATTCAATTCCTCACCACAGGAGTAGCACCTGATGACTTTACTAAGCAGAAAAATAAACAGTTGGTTGTGAAGGCAGCAGACTTCACCCTCATTGCAGGATGCCTATACAAGTTAGGTCCGGATGAAGTCCTACGCAGATGTGTAATGCCGCATGAAAAAGACGCTATTATCAAAGAGGCTCATTCAGGAACCGCAGGAGGTCATTTCGCTGGAAAACCGACTGCGTAGAAAATCCTAGAGGCAGGATTATGGTGGCCTACATTGCATAAAGACACTAAGGACTTTTGCAGATGCTGTGATATCTGCCAAAGGGTAGGAAAACCCTCGCGACGCGATGAAATGCCGCTGCGACCGTAGGTCACACTGCGCGCATTCGACAAATGGGCTATATATTTTGTGGTTCCAATCAACCCACCTGGGAAGCACACTGGTGCGAGATACATTATCACTGGAACAGAATACCTCACCAGATGGGCGGAGGCCAAGGTAGTAAGAAATTGTGATGCTGCTACAGCTGCACAGTTCCTCTTTGAAAATATCATCAGCAGGTTTGGATGCCCAGTAATTTTGATGAGTGACCAAGGTACACATTTCTTGAACAGTACTATTGAGGCATTAACAGAAGAATTCCAGATCCAGCACTATAAGAGCACTCCCTACCACCCGCAGGCTAATGGCACAGTGGAGGCCTTCAATAATATTTTAGAAAACGCTCTCACTAAGATCTGTAATAGCCAGAGGAATGATTGGGACCTCAGAGTTAACGCTGTCTTATGGGCATACAGAACCACATGTAAGAAACTTACGGGACACACACCTTTCAGCTGATTATATGGACAGGAGGCTGTTATGCCTATGGAGTATATTCTCCCCAGTTTAAGAATCGCTCAGATTACCAGAATGACCGATACATACACGGTCGAAGCAAGGTTAGCCCAGCTGCTTGCCTTAGAAGAAGACCGGTTCATCACTGGATTCCATCAGAGAGTGTAGAAGGCCTGAGAAAAAGCTTGGCATGATAGACACATTAAGAACAAGACTTTCCAGATCGGAGACCTGGTGCTCCTTTATGACAGAAAATTCATCAAGTTCCCCGGGAAGTTTAAGACGCATTGGTTGGGGCCATACCAGATCCAACAAGTCACAGAAGGAGGTGCCGCTCAGCTCAGCCAGCTGAACGGGGAGCTTTTGCCCACATGGATCAATGGCAGTAGGCTTAAGATCTATAGTGATAGCCACCTCGCCTCTCAGCCCTAGCTTAAACCAGCCGCCCAGGTGCAGATGTCTAGTGTAGTTGAAAGGAGGCATCGCACCGGGAATGAGTCTACACTAAAAAAAAAAAAAAGGTGTGATGCAGAGTTTTTCTTAAATAATGTTTGTTTGCGTAGGTGATGCGGAGTTGCATTGCAGCAGTAAGATGTTTCCCCTGCCACGTACCCAGTTTGCAATCGACAGTGGGCTAGTCAAGTCACTATCTGACAGGTAGTTAATGAAGAAATGACCGGTATCCCCTACCGTAGATTTGGCAGCAGTATATTAAATTTTTCTAGATTTGGTAAATCCCCAACGACACTGGTGCCTGTATACGCACGCTTGGAAGGACACGTGATCAGATCTCAGCAATTATGACAGATCAGAATGACGGGTAGGGTCTCGTCCAAGTAATTATGATGACCAACGGGGTTGACCTAGGAGAACCGTTGCGTCCGGTAGTATGACTTCGACATAAGAGCAGACATCCTTCAAGTAGGAAGGGTACAGTTGCTAACTCTCGAGAGCCATGCAATGCAGTGCTAAGTGTCCCCTATGCAGAGCCAATTAAGTTGCAGAGTACAGTGACTTCCAGAGTTTGAAGCCACTGCACGCCCAGAGTATTGAGCCGAGCGGATTCTGACTGAGGCCGAACCTATAGAAGTGAAGTTTTAGAAAGAACGTACTAACCGTGCGTTCTCCATGACAACGCCACCCAAGGTTGTGAAAATCGAGACAGCACAAGTTAGACAGTCGATAAGGATGACGAATCAAGCGCCAGAAGTAGAAGTTGTCACTAAAGTCTCTGCTAAGGAGAAGAAGAACGCCGAGCCGATCACTGAAGATAAGAAAGCAGAGCAGAAGACTGATGAGAAGAAATCTCCTGCTAGAAGGAAGGTGAAAATGAGAAAAAGAAAGCAACGGGAGAAGGTCACTGACCTATCTGATCAGCTAAGAAAAGCACGAAACATGGTGAAGGTACTGAAGCAGAAACCAGAGGGTCAGCGGCAACATGTGGACCTGGACCACTTCGAAGAGAAGAGAAGTGGAAGAAGACTGCAAACCCAGCGGAGGGGAGACTTCCAGAACGAGGACAAAGGCTTGTTCTCAGAGCGGAGTCCATGGGTTGCTTCTTCTCCGTCCATGAGGCTCTAGATGGAAGGAAAGGTTTGAGGAGGCTGGAAGATACACATTTTCCTTGTGATAAAAGTACTAACCCAGATAAAAAGGAAAGGATATCTGTGGAACACTTCTCAAACACTAGAGCGCTCATACAGAACAAAGAGTGAAGAGAGCGACACCAGGACTATGGGCAGAAAGGATAAGAGAGCCCAGAGAGCTAAGTTACCGAAACTCCAGAAAGAACGTGCTGAGGAGATGAAGAATGAAGTCACAGGACTTCAAGGCAGGTTACAGCGCACTTCGCAGGAGGCGAAGGACAATTTGCAGTAGGAGAAGCCTGTTCCAGGTGGCTCGAGGGCGAGCCACAAGTAAGTGTTAGGGGACTGTTGGAGCAGGGTCCCGCAGCTACAGAAGAAGCTGCTAGTTTTGGCGAAAAGATATAGTTTTGGCGGAAAGATATAAGTTTTGGTGGAAAGAGGACAAGGCAGAGCTATGACATCGTAGCACGTTTCCAGCTTGAGAGCAGAGCCAAAAACTATGACTTTTGGGATAGAAAAGTCAAGAAGGCAACGGTACCCGAGCGGCCGAGAGAAGAAATCTCAACCACTGCATTGAAGGAAGCGACGGAAGACAGGAGGGCTCAGCGACCCTCATAAAGAAGAAGGAGCAATGAGGATCAAGCATTGAAGGTGAAGGACAGAATGAGAAGCGGTGCATAGTACCCATGGTCAGTGCCGGGAAGCATGGAAGACTGCAGAGAGCTGTGGTGTGACGGGAAGCGGCTACCTCAAGGATAGAGAGGACCGACTGTCACTAATTAGGGTTTGGGTTACTGTTGGAACAGGCCCACAGTGTTGTAATGGCGAGACCTTCGGGCCGCCTATAAAAGCTTGCATTTTGTATTGTAAAGGGTTAGCTAATCAGTCAGTAAGCCAGTTGGTTGGATCATAGGATTGAGTCGTTAGTAGTTCAGTTGATTATTTTGTAGACTCAGGAGTCAATTAGACAGACTGTGCTGTAATGATCCAGACACTTAGCTTGTCTGTGAGTCATTTGAGTCTGTATGTAACCATCCATAGAGAGGAAGAGAGGGAAGGATATATTGAAAGAAAGGCAATATAGAGATAGAAATAGACCAGAGATCTAGAAGATATCTCGCGCTGTGCATACAGTGCAACAGACTGTGCTAACTTCCCTCAAGATATATAATAGAAGCACAGTTTGGTGGACGTAGCTCCCATCCTGGGGGTGAACCACGTTAAATCTGCGTGTTATGTGTTGCATGAATGTGATTGTACTAGCTTATTGTTACTGGTTGTTATGCATATGATGTTAGTTGCAGTAAGTGAATGTATGTATTGTTCAGCTCATAATAATGAAAGAAGAAAGAGATAAGTGAAGTATTTTAGTAAGTTGCTTAAAGACTCTTTTACGTCTGTTTCTAATGACCATTTAATCACAATATAACTTCTGCAAAGTAGAGTTCCGCACATAGGCACAGTCAACGCTAAGAGCGCAAAGTCATGGTGGTAGGATATCGCAGAGAGGCGATATCGCACCGACAAAGGAGCTGCGGTGCGCGATACTGCGAGCTGAGGGCTTAGCGTTGAGGAGAGGGTTGGTGTTCCGCGGCGCGCAGAGGTGTGATAGGGTTGGAGGTATTGTGAGTAAGTGGAAGTTGTGCGACGAGGGAAGAGACTGTGCGACTTGCGCGTGGATAAGAATCGCACGGCTAAAAGCGCTGCGAGTAGAAGGGGACGTGCGATGCGCAAAAATAGCTGACCTTGGGATTCACAGGAGTAAGAGAAGGGACGTAGGATGTGTAGAACCTGGTCCAAGACACTTGAGTCTTGGCCAACCCATTAGATTCACTTTGGGTGAGACTTCATATCGCTTCGTGGTCTGTTTCCGAAAGGGCCAGTGAGTTTGGGGTGTTGTTGATTAATTATAGTACACCCGGGCCTGCCCATGCAATCAACATGTGTCGAGTACTTGATCAATAAAGGGCAAGAGAAAGTGGCCTCTTTGTGTAGCTTTGTTCAGCTCCCTATAGTCGACACAGACTCTCCATTTACCATTTTTCTTGGGTACAATTACGAGCAGGGAGACCCACTCACTGTCTGAAATAGGATATATAAATCCTGCTTCCAAGAGTTTCTGAATTTCTTCCTTCACTATGTCCCTAAGATTGGGGTTCGTTCATTGTTGAGGCTGGCACACAGGTAGGGAGTCGCTTTTAATATAAATATGATGGGTGCACAGGTTAGAGGGAATACCCCTCATGTCTGTATACTCCCAGAAAAATTCCCCCTTGTGTTCTTTCAAGAGACTGATCAGGCGCTTCTATTTGTATAAGGAGAGGCTAGGGTTAATATTCAAGGTTTTTCCAGACTCTACCTCAATGGGAATACTTTTCAAATTTTTCAATACTGGGATTATGTGTGTGTCATCGACTAGTGCTTCTTCTGTGATATTTTCTTGTTCTTCCTTACCCAGAGTAATGTTCAGTATTTGATAAACTTCCTTATTGACTGAGGTGGGTTCACTGATGAAGTTATTAATGGCATCGTATTCAGTTTCATCTTTAAAAGTTAAGGCTTTCCCTATAGTTAATAATGGCTGAACGCCCTCCTCTTCCTCTGGATCCATCCAAAAAGAAGTTTCAGCTTCTAGACTCGGCCGAGCTAGATGATAGAGAGTGAGGTTCTTAGTCTTGGTGCCATCTGATATGGTCATAGACCCAGATTGACAGCTGATGCAAGCATCAACTGTAGCCAATCAAGACCTTCCCAGGATCAATGGGTGTCCTTCCAGGTACGAATTATGTTGTAAAACCAAGAAGTCAACAGGATACTCCCAAGAGTCAACTAAGATAACGAGATCATCCAGAATTCCTTCAGGTTTAGTGGTGGATCTATCTGCTAGTTCTAAAATAGTGGGGATCAGTCTAAGATTAGTGAGCCCAAGTTTTCTTACAGTCTCGATTGTCATGACATTAATCGCTGCTCCTAAATCTACTAGTACGTTGGGTATCTGTGTATGCCCAATCTGCACAGTGACAGTGGGATTCCTAGGGTTGTCATACTTGGCCAATAGGGTTTTTCCTATGATTAATGCATATAATTTCCCTATGACGTGGACAGTGGAAGGATCTCTGGGTTTCCTCCCTAGTTTCTTTGTGCACAAGTCCTGAACAGTTCTAGCATAGATAGGTGCGTCTTGAAGAGCTTTAAGGAGGGGGATTTTAACATAAAGATTCTTTAACTCTCCTAAGAGGTTAAACTGGGGTTGTCCCCTTGTCCTTGGTAGCATTAATCTCTCAGCATACGGTGGTTACCTAATCAGCTGGGTAGGCTGCGTATCACTAGATTTATAATTTAGTGTTTCAGCCGTCCCATTTGTGGGATGTTCAACATCTTCAATAATGGGGGTTGTATCGGAAGATGTTGTGGATTCATCCCTTCTTCATGTACAGAGGGTGGAACATCTTCTATGATCACCGGATCTACTATTTTCCCTGATCGTAAGCAAATATCGTTGCAAGGCACAGGAGAAAGGGATTAGGCAGGCATGTTGATAGTCTCAAATTGATGTACTGTTTTATTGTTTGGGTTAGGATAAAGTTTAGTAGGCAACTGAGGTCGTATCAGTACATTAAGGGCATAATTGTTTTGCAACTGTAGCTGCGACTGCTAATGAGGGTATTGAGGATATTGACGAGGATATGGTTGTTGTTGATGTGGAATTTGTTGAGGAAACTGGTTCCTTGGATGGAAATTCCTCCATCTAGGAGACCAAGAAGTTGGTTGGTGTGGTGGTTGTGTCTAGGGATTCCATGAGTTATAATTCTGCATTGAAGGTTGAGAAGGGTTCCACTGAGAATGAGATTAAGGGAATTGTGTATTCACATTTTGAATATTATTCCAATTACTCATATTATTCAAAAATGGAAATGAGTCGGGGTTCATACCTTGGTTTCGAGGCTACCAAGGTTTCTTTTGTGCAATGAAGTAAGCCGGTTCCACCTCTGGAGTTGATGCCTGCAGATCAACCTTCACTTGGGGAAGTGAGGGGCATTATTTTGTGTCATGGTTTAGCTCGCACAACTGACACACTTCTACCTTGTCAAGCAGGCACTCCTTCAGAGGGTGGTTCTTTCTACATTGAGGGTAGAACACACCTAGTGTGAGGTCCTCTACTGCTTGTTTTTGTTTTTCCCTCAGGACGTCAATTTCTAAGGAGATGGAGCTCATCATTTCTATTTTGAAATTTTCAAGGAGATTTCCTATCTCTGCATGGGTGGCTCCTCCATTAGATGACTTTTGAGTTCTGTCGAAGACATCGCGTTCTAGCTTATCCCGTTTGTCCCGCCTGTTATTCCTGGAAGATCCCCTAGAGTACCTTTTGCATAGTTCCACAATATTTTTGAAAGACTCCTTGGAGATATCCCCCTTTCCTAACAGGTTTAACATATCTAGGCAATCATTCCTAATCCCGTGAAGCAGGATTATCTTGATCACATCTAACGCCATGTTTGTCTGTCCAACTCTTTGCACATTGTATAAGAGCCTTTCTACAAAATATTTTAGACTTTTGTCTTCCTTCTGCACCATTTTGAACAATTCTTCTCTTTTGTCTTTGGTGTTGCAATATTCCTGATATTTCTCTAGGAACACTTGTTTCATCCTGTCCCAATTAGTGACAGGTCCACCTCCTAGGCTCATGAACCAGCGTAATGCATTGTCCTTCAGAGTGGCAGGGAAGAGATTCATCTTTTGTGCATCGGTGACGTAGTCGTAGCTGCGACAGAGGATATCAAACTCGAAAAGAAATTCGTCTAGATCCTCTACCGCTTTTCCATGGAAGTGAGGCAACACCGATGGTGATATATTTTTCATAGGGGTTGTCCCTTCTGGCTACTGAATTGGTAATTGAAGTGTAGACACCATTCCTTCAGGAAAGGAATGATCTTCATGATGATGGTTTTCCCCCATTTCCTCTTCCTCGTCAAATTCGTGTCTGTTACTCATTCCTTCTTTTGTTTTCTCTTCTTTGTTCCTCTCTTCATTCGTTCCTTTGTTCCTCTCCTTGTTATTTTCTTTGTTCTTTTCTTAGTTCTTCTCCTTGTTATTTTCTTCATTATTCCACTGATCAACAATGTTTTGGAGGAAGTATGTCCACTCTTCTTCAGTTACAAACTTCCCATAAATGTGGTAGATCGGGATTCTACCAGCAGGTCCGGTTGTACCAGCTTTGTCCTCTTCTACAAGGATATTTGAGGATGTCGCAACTGCTTGTGTGTTCTCCACTGTGGACCCTAACGCTGGCACCTCAGGATCGACAAGGCTTCTTTTGATAGGTGTTTCCTGATGGAAATCCCTGGTGGATGAATTAGTATTGTCAACAAGATCATCAATGAATGTCCTTCTGCCCAATTGTGGACCTCGACCACGACCTCGACCACCTGCACTGTTAGTATTTTGTGGGGTTTTGGCAGTCGAAAGATGATCATGCTTTACCCTTATTGTATTCATGCAGCCCAAATCATTACAATGAAAAATGGAAAAGAATGAATAGAAACAATTACAGGATGCAACTAATGGTGGTGTTTAATCTTTATCCTTCCCCGACAACGGCGCCAAAATGTCGAGCACTCAATATGCAAGTGAATTACAACTAACATACAGAGTGTACACTATTTATTGTCAACCCAGGGAAGTATTGTATTTCAAGGATAACATGCACAGTATATGATTAAACACAAAATTATTGTAATTGAACAATACTATCCTCTGTTCGGTTATGCTCATCCCAAGAATCTAATTAATCTAGTTACCTTCTAAGGAATGCAATCACAATTACCTTTTGTTGTTCTTGATATAAGAATGGAAAGATAAAAGTCACATCTAAATTACAATTGCATATAAAGGGGAATTCTGTTCAAACCACTTAATGATTAACTCAACTATGTAATCTGAATGTCCTAGGAATCCAAAGACATAAATTGAATATTGATCTAGGAATTCGAAATACAAAAATTGAGTTCAATTTTTCTATGAAATTGAAGTATAGGAATGAAATTCTGTAATCATAAAAATAAGAGACAAGCTGCAAAGATTCATGGAAACAACAACTAAAATATCTAAGGATGAACAGAGCTGTTACAATTACCACACGAATTGCATAAGAAATAATTACCTACTCAGTCAACTATCACACCATGCCACTACAGGTATCTAAGAGATGCAATCATGACACACTGTAAATCCACACTTGTTACAACTTCCTATGAAGAAATAAAATTAACATAACATCACACAACAAAATAATTGAAAATTCCTAATTTAACTTAGCGATCCCTGTGGAAGGCGGGCCCAGCCTTCATGCAGAGATGCTGGTTGAACACACGTAAAAACCTTTAGATCAGAAGTAACTCCTTGTATTAAAAGACAGATTAATTACACAATTCCTCCTCATAGCTAATACAATGAATTGATTATATGTTCAACAACCCCCTAGTTCGAAACAGTTCTCCATATTTATACAATGTAAATCATAACATCCTATCCTATTATGGGGCAGCCATGAATATCTCTGATCTTCAGGCACCCTAAATGACTACCGCTGTTACAAACGTGACAGGATGAAAAATAGGAAATATAGGAAAACTGTTAATTACCCCAGGAGTGACGATATCTTCATATTACAGCTATACATGAGCAGAAATGCACTGTTGACCTCCAAGTCTGATGCATTCTGTTACAGCTACCTTGGCACAGCATTGTCCGGGATATCACACTGGAACCGCATTCCTTGGGTAATGATAGGATGGATGGGTATCAGCTTGAGTGATGAATGCCCATCCTTTTCGTAGCATGTTCAGCCCAATCTTCCTGCAGTCCATATATCTCAAAATACCTTTATAAACCATTATATGTCAGTGTATTGAGAGATATGAAGCCTTAATTATCACAATCATAAGTATTAATAAAATAAAACAATGACCAATCATACCTTGGTGGTTTGAAGAGTAGAGTGGGGGTAAAACGTTTATTTGGCATGGTCAATGGGGTAGCATAGAAAAAGAAGAGGTAATTAAGTGTGGTCAAAAGAGGCCATTTCTGAGCCCAACAAGTGGTACAAATATAGATGTTGAGGAAATTCTAGTTTCATAATTTCCACCGGTGACATAGGTATGGATATTTCTTTTTGTTAATATTTAATAACTTTTGGTATATTTTGTCCCCAAAATTGTATATATATATATATATATATATATATATATTAACTTTCATTTTGACTTTTCAACCCATAGAAAACTAGGAGCCATTGGTGTTCTTGTCCGAAGGTTTAGATTGATCTTCTCTAGCTGCAAATCAATAGTGCTCCATATTCATTGTATGTACTTTTCATTGTATTGAGCAGTTAGCAGTTCATTGTTTTCTTTTCCTTCACACTTGGAAGCTTGGGAACACATATTCATGTAGTTAGTTGGTGATTTGACCTATTCTCGATGTTGCTTGTTTATGGGGGTTTCATTCGTAGTCTTCTTCACACATGCGCTAGCATTGGATAATTTCTTGAGCCCACACATGTGGATACTTTGAATTGGTATGCACTATTTTATGACAGTTTGTTGTTAGCATAGTTTTTGGAGTTTTCATAGAGGTAAAACCCTAGTATTGAGGTGGTTTTTTTTTGTTTATGCACAACTAAAATATTCTGCAAAAACTAACATTCATCAAAGCTCAAATACCTTCACACAGACTATATATGAGAACCTACACTAGAGCACCAAGACGGGATGTAGGCATAGCAACAACACCAGAGTGGAAATATTGGTTGTTTGGGCTCTACTATTTTTTGCAAAACAGATTGGAATTCCTTCTTTCCATGTATATGGGGACTCTTCTGTAATCATTAATTGGGATTAGATGATAAGGAAACTCTCTTTTCCCTCGATCTGGATGGTTGGCGTGACAACATTATGGAGTTGAAGGCCTTCTTTCACACTTTACACTCTCATCATGTCTTTAGAGAACATAATAAGAGGGTAGACAATATATCCAAGGAAGTGCTCCCCATGGTTGAGGGCCTACTTTCCTTCATTGAAAATTATGAGGAAATAGCTATTAGGGAAGATAAGATACAACTCTTATAGAGCATAGCTTGTACCTGCTACTCTTCAACCTTTTGGTTGCTTTATTTTAGAGTATGGATGAT
The DNA here is from genome assembly GCA_001517045.1 of Pseudotsuga menziesii. Taxonomy (NCBI): domain Eukaryota; kingdom Viridiplantae; phylum Streptophyta; class Pinopsida; order Pinales; family Pinaceae; genus Pseudotsuga; species Pseudotsuga menziesii. Next base: position 68,311 of record LPNX010065272.1, on the reverse strand, counting down.
TGAGTATTTTAGCATCATATTGAATGTCTTGAGGATGACATTGTTTCTCCTCTAAGGGTATTGATATTAGTACACTTCCCTGAGCACTTCCTTAAATATACTGAACTGGGCTCTTTATGTTTCCTCCTTAGATATGTATGGATGATCTATATTGTAAAAGTTGGTTGAGGACAAAAGGATCGTACCATCCATTTGGATGTTCCCCTTATACAGTGATGACAAAAGTATATATTAAACAATGTACCTTGAGAGAGAGAAAATTCTTTGGTCTTGTTGGTCCTAATTGAATGTTTGTCCACCTTTACGGTTCACTTTGATCTTGTGTTTATTGACTCATGGTCCTATTCTTACTTGGTCCTAGGGTTATCTCACTATGTTCTCGACCAATTATCTCACTGGGATCTCTGCTATTGTCAATTTGTCCAGCAAGGGTTATCTCCTATGCGATATGATTTTCTCCTCTTTCCTGCGGGTTTGTCTCTTGAGTTTTCCTCTGTGATTTCACTCCATAATTTTACCTCTTCATCTAGTTCATTTCACGGGCTGAGTTTTACCTCTGTGAATTGTTCATTCATGATTTGCGATTTGTTCATTCATGCTCTGAGTGTTACCTCTGCAATGTATTCTTTCTTCATGGGTTGAGCTTGATCTCTGCATTTTCTTTATTTATGAATCATCTTGTAAAGTGAGTCTCTGCATCTTTCTCAGCCACTTACCTCATGATTTTTCTCATTGCGAGTCTCTACATTTTTCTAAGTCGCTTACCTCACAATTTTCTCAGCGTTAGTTCTTATGGGTTTTTATTATGTGTTGGGTTCTATCCTTGGAGTGACCATGAGGTTACTCTTCAAGTATGGAATGTGAGTTACTCAACATGACTGTCAGAGGGCATCAGTATGACTGAGTGTCTCTTGTGCTAAGTGACTGTGTCCTTAGCATGTCTATTTTGGACATGACTGAATTACTCAAGCCTGCTCTTTTGATTAAAACCTCTCTTTCTTTTTACTAAGAGTCTAAGGTCAGTTTCGGTCTGCTTTAACACTCTCTCAAGGTATGTATATTGTTTAGCCTATTTGACTTGTTCCTTTGGTGACAAGATCAAACTCAGAATTATCTGAGTATAAGGTGGATTCAAATAATGATTGTGATTCCTTAATGTTGTATCTCCTGCACTTTATTTATTCATTATTGTAGATGAAATATGGTATGACATCTCAATGACCAACCTTAACACAGTGACCAATAGAGCGTTAAAATTAACGCAGAGACCATTAGAGTGTTAAGTTGAATGAGATGAAAATTTGTTTTTTTTTGGGTTAGTGAACAAATCTTTGTTAATCCAGGACTTTGCACCTGCTTATATGCCACCTTTTGAGTATTGTGTCTCACCAATTTTAAAACAAAATCTTTGATTTTAATATGCTATCCATTTGTTTAATGATTTATCTTGTTAAATCTTTTATTGTTTTCTATATGAAAATTGGAAATTATTATTTTGGTTGGTGAACTAATCACAGATAATCTAGTACTTGCACTATCCCAAGCCACAGTAAAGATATATCTCTGGTATATTTTTGATAGACAATTGCAAAATTTGTGAGGTGAGAGTTCTATATATAATTTCATGTAGTGGAACTTGTTTTGAAATTGGAGGCAAACATAAAATTTGAGCTACAGATTCTATCTTTGTTCTCATATATTTGCTATTTTTGTTAAAGGGTTTTATTCTTTTCAAATTGTTTTATTTGAGTATAGATATTTTTTATCAGGTCTTTGGTTTATTCCTATTTTATTTCTCATTTAAATTTCAATACATATTAAAACCTTTAACCATTGGTTTTAATGTCATGGTTATGCTATGTAGCATTTTACAAGGTTGAGACTTCAATCCTCATTTCTTTCTTGTCTATTTTGGCCAATCCCTGAATCCTAAAAGGGCATGGATTCAAGTTTATCTAGTGCATTCTTGGCAGTTTGCTTGAAATTATGGATAACACTAATTGTTTATTGTGTTCAGTTTCTTGTTGTTTTGGTCATGGGACTCGATGGAAAATTCTCTTAGACCTTTGCAAGTAATGATGTGTTGAATGATATCTACCACAATGGAAAAATAAAAAAGCACATAAGTAGATTTTTCACTGACAGGTAAACTAATATTCTTTGCAACAAGTGACTGCTTTTTCTTTGAATTAAAATTATCCAAGTCATTTGCAATGCATAAAAATCACTTCAAGACTGTTGATGTGAAGAAATTCACTGTCATCAAGGTAATATTTCTTGTCAAGCCAATCATCAAACCAATTCATAATTGGTCTATTTTGTCATCAAGTTTTTGCCTATGTCAATGCACTATTGATTGCTCATATACAGGAATTCACGAATCTGTTCATACCAAGACTTCATGAATGTTTTTGGTTCTTCTTGTCCACATAAACTTATCTCGGCTACTGCTCCAAACTTATAACATCCACGAATTCGATTGAACACTATTGGTCACCATTGAGGGACTGTCAACATAAAACAACAGTAAAGGAGAACACTTCTCTGTTGTTTCAAAATATTCACAAGTAAACTTCACTGCTAATAAACTATTGCCATTACAGCCCTCAAAATTCTCCACAAAACCATAGAAATCATAGCTGTCTGTATACTCCATGAGCTTCCCCTTAAAAACAACCACAACTGCAATCTCTTTTCACTTCAAAAAATAAATTATACACTGTTGTAAAAGATCGAGTATGAGGAAGCCTCAGTCAAGCTCCACGAATTTCCTCAGTAGGCCCATGGAATTCCTCGGAGCGTATCCAAATCTCTTAATTAAAAAATAAAAATGTTGTCTTGTTTATACTCATTTCCCATGAGGTTTTGGAGCCGACCTATCAAAGAATAAATTAATTTATTTGAATGGAGGTGACTTCTTCAAATTTATTTTTAATTCTTTATTCATCAAATAATATTTTATTTCCAAGATTTACTTATTAAGTATAGAAGCCTACTTGTCTCATTTATGTCTATTTTATCATTTAATAACTCTAAATGATATTACTCAGTCATTAAGTGATCCTGTATCTGTCTTCGTGCATTAGCACATGTGAAGCCTGTAGCTAGGGTGTGGGAATGCCCATAGCATGCCTACAACAAACAAGTTTTCCATCATTCCATCCAATATTCATTTTCCATTTGCATGCCCACACAGCCTTAATAATGATGCATGCATCTGGTTGTAGAAGATTCCTGTAGCCTCTTCTCCTTGTCCACTTCATATCCCATGTCATCCTTGTTTTCTTTTGTCCATTCTTGGAATTTACACCTTGTTTGTCTACTTGTTATTTTTGTTATTGTCTTCTATGCCAAGTCATCGTCCTCCATGTCATCTTGTTTTCATGTCTTGTGCCAATCTTATTAATCCATGTCACCAAGCTTTGTCTTGTTTGTAAATTCCATGCTTGTACCATACCCTCAAACCATGTGATCTATCTTGGTCATGCCATCAATGCTTCCACTTGGCATTTGTCCTTTGTCATTAATATTGTCATCAATGACATCCATATTCATCAAACTGTGCTTTAGCTAATGAAGTCAACTTTGTTGATTTTCCGCTCCTTGCAGCTATTTTAGTTTTTTCCGTTGTTGGGACTTGATTTGCTTTCAATTTCCCATCCTTGCATCCTATTTTCATTCCTAATAGTTACTTGACAATTTTATCATTTTTTTTCCTTGGCAAAGAACCTTGTTCATTTTTCTGACCATTGGAGTCTTCATCAAGATGCATTTTATCAGCATTGTTAACTAAAACATGGGGATCATTATCTGTCATAGGATTCCATGCTAGACTTAGGGAGTCTATCTCAAAATTTCTCTCTGGCATCATCTACAATTTAGCAGGCTCCCATATAATAGACTTTTCAGATTTGTTTTTGGGGAAATTATAGGAAGGTTGTTCAGACTTATCAATTGCTATAACCTCAGAGCCCACATTTATGTCAAACGTCCATTCTCAATTGACATGCTCATGCACTGTAGATCTGGTTGGGACCATGAACGATAATCCAGTAGGAATTGGCCATAACATTGTTGTCTGTGTAGTCAATCACCGTTCTCATCAATCTTATGCTCGTCATCAACCCTTGCACCCCTTTTTGAATTTGTACAAGATAATTCCATATCTGTGTGCTGTATAGAAACAATAAATGAGTCATATGTTGTTGTTCTCTTGTGAATGGATAATTTCTCTCTCGGATAAGTGAGAGAAACATATTTTTCAACCATGGTAGAATTCTCCCTCTCAAGGAGTGTACCGGCTTCTCATCTGATATAGCCTTCTTAATTTCTAGGATAGGCTTGCCACTAATGGAATATAATTCAAATATTGTTTTCAAACTAGTATCTTCTCTGGTCATTTGATATTTAGTGCCCATTTCTGGATCAAGTAAAAGATGGTTGTTTGTTGACTGTCTAGAGAGCCTAGATTTCCTCCAACAAATTTATCATCCTTACTATTGTTTGCAGAATTTTGACAGTCATCATCTACTACTGCATGCATGGAATCATTGTTGTGAATAATGGATTTATTTTCACAGGAATTTCATCATATTCAATTTGTTATCTCGTGAACAAATTTTTTGGTCAATAAGTCAACCACTTAACAATTTTTCACCAATTCCCTACCATTTGATCACCATGGATAACGCACAACTATCATTCATCTGAACTTCAAAGACACAGATCCTTTAATTGACTGTGTACGATCCATTCGCTTGATCTCTGCCAAATTTACACATTCAGTCTGCGATGCCTCTAGATTCTTAGGTCTACTACTGTAGAAATAATATATCAATGCTATGAACAATGATGCTAAGAAGAAGCACAGGAAATAGATCT
>LPNX010065272.1:48086-63162 GCA_001517045.1 Pseudotsuga menziesii | reverse complement strand
CAAAAGCTCCCAGTTTCCTAGTTGACTAGCTTTTATCTTATCCATAGAAAAGCAGGAAAAAGCAGAAAAAAGCAGAATCTGCTATAAGGTCCTATATACTAATTCTAGATGAACCCAGAATCAGAAATAAATAATTCCTAGGATATGGATGGCATGCATGGACTTTAAGGTGCAAGTGGATGCCAACTAATTAAGCTAGTGGGTGAATAATTAATCAAATAATGATTAATTATTTTATCCTAAGTTGTGAGTGGGTTTAATATATTCCAACAACTACAATAACGTAGAAATTAATCTCGTCTCATGAAGTTCATAGGAACTCCACCTTCCCTATCTCGTTCTTCCATTATACGAGATAGATTTGTACAGGAGCACTCATCCCTTATCACACAGTCAACATTTGACAAGTCCTTTATAGGACTCTATTAATTCTTTGACAGAATTTTTCAGAAATTGGAACCTATATAGGTTCTATCGAAATTCATATCAACTAGAACCCCTTATAGATATTCTACCCAACTATGCAAACTGTAATCTTCCAAGAAAATTCTACACAATTGTGCTTCATCAATTATACTCACAGAGAGTTACATAGAAATACAGGTATCTGAAACCTATTCTATGCTTCACATAGTCATATAATCATTCAGAATTGCTTTGTCTCTTCCCCAATATTAGGTATGCACGCACACAAAACATATATTGCAATCATTCATCCATTTAGACCAGTTCCTCGCCAGGGTTATGCATAGTAAAAACTATTCTTCATTAACTAACATTCATTAAAAACATCCAAATACATTACACACACATTGTATAAGAGCAAAAAAGTTGGGTAGGACCCGCCGCATGATATAAATGGAAGAATCTTGCTTGGGGAAGGAAATAGACAAGGAAGGGAATATATAGTGACTCAAAGAACCAAGCCTAGTAGCCCTAGCCTAGACAGATAACCAATTCCATTTAGTGGATTGATAGGGGACTTCACAAGAGAATACTTATACTATATTCCTAGCTGAAGCAAGGCCTGAAAGATAATAGTAGGGTTGGATGCAAATGCGTATGAAATTAGTGCTTATTTCAAGGAAATGACTTGAGACACAGGTTATCGATCTGCCTTTGCCTCTACGGCCTATTCATTCACCCTATCAGCGATGCTATAACAAGATATCGATCCAGAAGAGTCATTATTACTGGCTCTCAAACTTGAAATGGAACCAGAGCGGGTTATGAATCTAAAAATAAAATAGACCAGGAACGAGCCATTGTACTGAAATAAGTGAAACTCTAGCTTGGAAATTAAGAAATTCTATTGTTCAATGAAGGGGTTTCATTTCTATAAAGAATTTCACTCACTCTGACAACCCCTTCTCTATATGCTCACGAGCCAAGGTATAACTAGCAACTTCATTAGGAAATGAAGATGAATCCACTAAACTTTATAAGGAGGAACATTCAGTTGCTTCAAGGAAATCCCAATCCGCCTTTCCAATATTCATGCCTATCCAAACTATGGGGCGTCGTTAGTATCTGAGGGTCTCTTAGCCTGCTCTTTCAGTTGAGCGGGCTTGTCACACAATTGATCGAATCCATCTTGGCAAAATGGGTAGATAGGGCTCGTGTTCACCTTCTCTGGTGGTGGCCATCACTGTTCAAATTTCTTCAAGTATTATTACCTACAGATATTCTGGTGTGAGACTTTATCATTGTTCTTCAAATTTTGTGCCATGGCTAATGTTGGTTTATAATATTTAAGAACAAACTCTTCTAATTGCTTCTATGATATATCCCTAGGCAATGGTATATGATGGTAGGATATGTTACTACCACTCAAATGTCCTCTAAATGCCATCACAACCTTCTGAAGGTATATTCAACCAGTGCCTTTTTCAGACCTGTCTCCTCTTCAAACAAAGGTATATGGCCTGGATCACAAAGAATATAGGTATATTGAAGCTCAAGTGGGATGATTCCAAAACCATCAAATACATTACACATAGACTGTATAAGAGAAAAGCACGCGACAATTGATGAATCTTCCCTTTCTCAGTCAATAATAAAACTGTAAATACAACAAAAAAACCTTGACTAACTTCTCCTATGGCATCATATTATTTGTTTGGTCTGGTCCCCCCTTTTTCACGTCCATAGGCTTACATTCATAACCACAAAGATAAGCTTCCAGAGCTAACTGTCATCCTCTGCTACTGTTGACATTATGCCTATGTGTTTTTTGTATTTTTGATTTATTGCCGAGTGTTGATTATTTCAGCCAAAACTAGTGATTGAGATGATCAAACTGAACTTTTTTTGAGTTTTCTTTCTATTTGTTTTCTCTTTTGAAGTTGTTTTTATTCCTTTCAATCGTTGCAATAGTTTAGGTTTGCCAATTTTTGGGTTTAGGGTCCTCTTGTTATGTATGCAGTGTTTACTTTGTTGACATTTTTTTACCATCTTAGTGTTTAGCAACTTTTCAGTGCCATGTACTAATGATGATCATCTTTATGCATCTTATTATCTAGGTTTTTTGGCACCATGTACAACGACTTATGATCATCTTTACTGTGGTTATTATCCAGAATGACGGATGCACTGCGGTAACCAAAATGACGGCTGCACTGGATCATATATGTAATTATTCATTTGTTGAATTTGAATAGTTACATTTTAATGGTAATATGTATTTGTAAATTTGACCCTTTTTTAATATAAAAATGATAAATGATCGTAATTAAAACGTTTTTATTTGTATCATCATGATTTTAGATGTATTTTTTTGGTATGGTTTTGACACATAATTCATGAAATTTTTTGAACCACTCCTTGTTTTATTTGAGAGCATGGTTGAAAATAAAATTTAAGACAATACAAAAATGTAAATGCTATGATCAAAATTCATTTTCAAGGTATATAAATAATAAAACAAGGTAAATGTTACAAGCATTTAATGTCAATGAGTGTGTTCTTATTGTGTAAGCATAAAATATTTATGGTTGAATTAGATGTAGATGATGAACTTTGTTGTTGGGTTGATTTTTAAGCAACCATATGAAGATAGACCTCCATATACTATGAGGGATAAGGTGAAAGGTGTTTTTCCATCATCATGCTCATGTTTCATTGAATGAAAAGGTTGTGTGGTGCACTTTCATTTATGAAGAGATGAGTATGAAACTAATGCCAAGTTAGTGGAATTGTTTTAGAATATTCATGACATAAATATTGATGATAAGATCACCCTTGACACATTTGTGAAGCTAAAATTGTTGTATTTTATCACCATCAATATTCATGCAACATAATGTTCTTGTTTTTCATCACCCTATTTTCAAAGTTTTGAGTATGTGCATGAGTTATTTTTACAGCGCACCAAAAATACCAAAATACCAATATGTACATGAGTTATTTTTTCAGTGCACCAAAAAGACCAACATATGAAGATAATCAATGCATAAAAATGTATCATGCTAAGTCATGTGTCCATATTATAAATAGTTGTAATTATTAAAAACTAGTTTATTCTCTTTTTGAAATTTTGAGGAAGGTCTAAGAGGGAGGTTGCTAAAATTGATATCATTGTATGTAAAAATTCTATTTGTACAAAAAAATATTAATGAAAATGACACCAGATGCAATGGAGGTGTAATCCCCATGTGACCAAGGGGGTAAGAGAAGAATGGATGGGGCATTTAACAAAAAAAAGTCAAAAGTGGATCTAGAATAATTGAAGAAAGATAGGATGGAGAGATAAGAGAAGAGAAATACATTATGAGAGGTAATCTAGAAGTACTATATAGACTTGATTTGAGAAAAAGGAGAGAAGACATATTAGATAGTATTTGAGGAGAGGATGGAGATATAAGAGAATAGAAATACATTATGAGAGGTAATCTAGAAGTTCTATATAGACAATTTGAGAAAATGATAGAAGACATATTAGATAACGTATTTGCTCGAAGAAGGAGTCATATGAGAAGGAGAGAGGGAGGAGTGCATTAGAAAAAGATAAGTTATAGAGGAGTGTGATAGATATAAATAAACTCTATAGTAGTGTCCTAGAAAATTGTTTTCACCCTTTTCAAGAGTAAACATCCACACGTATTCCCCCTCCCCCCCACCCCCTACACGCACACACAAAATTCTTTACATTTAAACTATACCTTGATCTATCTATAATATTTTAATGTTCTTTCATTTTGCTCTCAATCCAACTTATTTTCATTACATGTATATGCCCTTCGTTTCTACATTACAAAAGGTTGTCTTCACATAAAGTTGAAAATAATGTTTCAATATATTATACTCCTTTTATTTAAGTGTTTCCCTCTATATGTTCAATAAGCATGAGAAAAATGTTTCTAAGTGTAGCGACGCAAAATTTAAGAAATTAATTATAAATAAAAACATAGGAAAATGTTGGATATAATATAATTGATTTCTTAACTTAAAATAAATATTTAATAAAGAATTAAATGTTTTATACCTAAATGAATTTTGTAATTGAAAGCAACTATAGACATTCACAATTCAGTTTAGTGGTAGTTGAATTTCAATTCCATTTTTTTTTGTAAATAAAAAACATTATATTACAGCAGAAAGGCTTAATTAACTCACAAGGAAAATGCTAAGACATATCATGTGACAAAGAGGTACATAGTGAAATCGCACCAGACAAGGTCAGTCCTGCCGAATGAACAGGTAGAAATCCCAAAACCCTAAAAAAGAATGAGCTGAATGCTTCTACCAACAACTAACCCCCCATTACAAAAAGGATTGATAGGGACGAGGGTCCACCCATAATTATGTAATCATAATACATAAAGAGAAAAAATGAAGCATCAAAGGAGAAAGTAACCGGGACTCAGAATCACTTAATACTAGGGATACCCCTAAAGGCACCTGTAGCAGGGGCAGCACCAACATACATACTTTGATTAATAGGAGCCAACAAGGATCCCGCCTGGCCGTCATCATGCACCACCATGTTTCTACCGGACACCTTTGCATGAGTTTGAGTAGTCTCCAGCTGTCTGATATTCCCCGAGAAGAAATGATTTCCTAAGCTTCCAGCCATGAAATCTAACTTCTTGTGAATCAAATGATATTCCTCATTATTCTCTTTCCACACACACAGGTTCCTCGTCGCCTTGCTGCTTTGCTTCCCGAACCACCGAAGAGTGCCCGGCCAGCTGCATGTTAACCCAATACTGCATTAACATACGGTCATATGCAGAGGCAAGGCCTGATGTATTCCCTGGATCAATTACCCAGTCAGCCACCTCCTTATACAACTCCCTAGTGGGCTTCGCCTTCACCTCCTCCCACAAGTTCCCAACCAATTTATCGATTTCCATCCGGATGGCTAGGGGCACGTGATCTTTATGGGACTCAGTAGCCTCTTGGGCATGCAATTCGGTATGCAAAGTAGAAAGGTTCTCCTCCTTATGCTGAAGGATCCCCTTGCCTTTACCAACCCGACCGACGGAAGCCTCCCCCAGAACTTCTTCCCATTGCAAAGACTATTTCAGAGCCATGAAAACTAGCCCACCCAAGCTACCACCTCCTGCTACACTAAGAAAATACACCACTCTGCAAGCTAGCTCCTAGACTCGCACATAACCAACACCAAAATTACACAAGATAACCAGGTCACAGCGGATAGCAATGGAGGGTGGCGAAACCTGCCTAGGATAAAAGGAGGGGGATGTCATCATTTTTAGATCCAGCGTGTACCCTGCATACCTCACCCCAATCATGCTTTCGAATTCCTACATAGTACAACAACTAATTTCCATCCTTTCGAATTGAAAGAACATATAATTGCTCCAAGTTCTTCCAGCCTCCCCCATCGCATCACACTTAAGACTGTTCTTGGACATACCCTCCCAAGCCTTCCTTAACCTTTCAGGGACCTTAGGCCATGTGATCCCATGTGTTAGCATGATGTGAAATCCTAGGTTGGCTCCCTCCCTCTGTCCTCTGCATGATTCCTATCTTCAATACGTACCAACGAAGGTCTCATCACAAAGTCACGAGAAGCCACCTGTTGACAGATATGGAACCAATCTTCCAGGTGGAAGTCTTCCAAAGGACCCCTCTGATGCCTCGTCCCCCTATCCACACTAGCATTAGAGAGAACAGCTGCCACCTTGTTGGCATCGCGATGGACATGTCCAAAGGACACCATCGGATAGCTGTCCATAAAAAGTTTAAGGTGATCGAACCGACTTGCAAGATGCCAACTAGCAGAGATTTTCTCTGATGCCTTCCTGTTCACCAGACCCTTCACCATCTAAATCAAGATATTGGTGTCACCTTCGATTATAGAAGGAAACCAACCACCATCTCTCAGGCATTTGAAACCCCCTATTAAGCCCTCTAATTCTGCAGAATTGTTAGTGTCAAAGCCAATGGCTCCCAAATAAATTGCTATCACTGAGCCATTCACATCTTTGCAGACACCACCATATCCAGTAGGCCCCAGATTTCCCCTAGAGGCACCATCAAAATTGAGTTTGAAAACCCTTCCTAGGGGCGGGGACTAGAGTGATGGGATGGTAGGTATGCAAAAATTCACTTTGCCATGAAAACCATCCAACTGGGCTTTGTCAATACCCCAGTTCATCGCAACATGGCATTCCTCCTTTGAGATGATCTTATCCTCTTCATCCCATTGACTATTGTGGATAAAGGAGAGAAGGTTGTCTTGAAGAATGTTCCATACTTCATCCACATTCTTCTTTTTTCCCCTAAATATCCTATCATTCCTTTCTTTCCAAATACACCACATAACCATTCTAGGAAAAAGCTTCCCATAGGGAGGGGATGATCCTATTTTTGAAAGCCTTGGGGTACCATTATTTAAAAGTTTGAGCAAGGAATCCCCGACGTCTATCACTCCTTCTGAAGTGCAAATCCTTTTTGTCCCAAATGGAAGCCACAAATATCCAGCTATCCAGGAGGTGACCCATGGTTTCTTCTTCCTGGCAGCATAGAGGACACAGAGATGGGCCTTGGAACCCTCATTTCTTAAGGTTTTTTCCCTTTAGAATACGACCTTTGGTAACCAGCCAAGAGAATGTGGTCACCTTCGACCATTGGTTGTTGACCCAAATTGTTTTCTAGAGTTCATTCCCTTCCTCATTACTATGAATCTTGATGTTATAAGCTTCCTTGACACTAAAGGCTCCCTTCTCGACATAGCCCCAATGAAGAATATTCATCTCTCTCCTAACCCTTACAAAGCGTTGCTGTAGCTCCTCCTGAAAAATTCTAAGATCATCAGCATTGTCGGGGTTAGGCCAGACTTGATAATTCCACTATCTCCTACCATCAAAGGCACGTTCTTCCTAGTAGTGCGAAACCTTGATTTTCCCTTCTTCCTGGCCTCTGTTATGCAACCAAATCCATCTCTAATCCAAGCCCAACTTTGGAAGCTGATTCAAGGATTCTTCCCTAAAATTAGCACTTTCTCCATTCTGAATCTGCCATAAGCAATGATCCTGCACCAAACGTCTCCCACCCACCACTTTTCGCCAAATTGGTGATCTAGGAAGATCAACATTAAGGCGGACTAATTGGTATTTGGGTTTGTCTCTGGTGTACTTGATATGCCAAAGCTTGACCCAAGGTTCTTCATTATATTTGGACCATCTCCACCAAAATTTAGCTCCTTGGACTTTCACCATGACATTCGGGTCTCTAAGCCCCAGACCCCCCCGATCCTTGGGTTTGCATATACCATCCCAGCTGACCAGAGAAAATTTGGCTTTGGCCTCCCTTTCGCCCCATATAAATTTCCTTTGAATGCTCCTAATTTCACGAAGCATTGATTCAGGAGATGAAAGAATCGAGGAAAGGTAGATTGGCATAGCCTGAAGCATAGCTTTGACTAGAACCAGCCGACTTGGGAGGTATAAAGGTCTAAGAACCCAACTAGAGAGCTTGTGTTTCATACGATTGAGGAGCTTTGGCCACGAGGATTTTTCCAGCACACCCACCCCGAGAGGGATCCCCAGATATTTAGAGGGCATCACCCCATGAGAAAAAATAAGGATTCGAATAATATTTCTCTGCATAATTGGAGTAGTGTTCAGGAAGAAGACCTGCGACTTATTGGGATTGACAGCCAGGCCGTAGGCCATAGAAAATAGATTTAAATTGTTCTTAAAGTCATGGGCTTCTTGGACTGAAGAGTGCCCCATGAGCATGGTATCATCAACAAATTGTTCATGAGTCTAGGGATCCATACCTACATGGGTCTTGAGCCCCCTTAAGTCCCCATTTCTAGCTTGAGTCTGAATCAAGCGACTTAAACCCTTAACCATAAGAATGAAAAGAAAAGGAGACAGTGGGTCCCATTTCTTGATGCCTCTAGAGGCCTAGAACACTCTAGAAGGGGATCCATTCAGAAGGATGCTGTAAAAAGGAGATGTGACCATCCCCATTACCCATTCCACCCATTGAGGGCAGAAGCCATAAGCCTCCAGCTTCTTGTTAATGTATTTCCAGCTGAGTTTATCATAAGCTTTCGTTATATCCAGTTTAATCATAATGTCAAGAGTTTTGGAGCTCTTCAAGGAATGAAGCATTTCATGGACCAGGATGACCCCATCCCAGATCTGCCTCCCTTCCACAAACCCAGATTGGTCTGGGATAATGAGCCTTGGGAGGAGGGGCTTCAAGCGATTAGCTATAACCTTGGATATAATTTTGTAAATTACATTGCATAAGGCTATGGGTCTAAATTCGTCCGGTCTGTCAACACCAACCTCTTTAGGGACTAGAGAAATGAAAGTGGCATTGAAAGCTTTGAGAAATCCTCTCTTATTTCTGGATTCCTCCACAAAATTTAGAACATCCTCCTTGACTAAATCCCATAAGTGATGAAAGAAATTCGAAGTAAAACCATCTGGCCAAGGATAATTTTACGGGAAAAATTTATCCCAATGGGCTATTTTTCCATGTTTTTCTCCAAAGAAAGACTCACCATTTTGCATTTTTTGAAGCCCCGTTTATCCCAATTTTGATGGGGTAAAATATTTTCACCCTAAAAATCACCAAATTATTATATAAACGATATAAAATACTTGGAAATTAAAATAATTTTTTAAAAATATCGCCAAACATTTTATAGTTTGCATTTTAAGAATTGGTAAGCTTCGCCAACATTTATACACTTTTTTATAATTATGGTTCCTTAAAATCATCCCTGCATCTATCTTTGGGGCTTTCCTTGGAGCCATCTGGTGAATGACTTCCTCCACCTCTTGCAGAGAAACGGGTTTAACAAGCATTTCATTATTTTCCCTGGTCATAGTCCTGGGAATTAGGTCAATGATCCTGTTTATAGCTCTGCTCCGATCTCCACCATCCTCTTTGAGGATATCAGAGAAATATTGGGATAGTTCTTCCTCCATTTCCCTCTAGGTTTCCACCCTACTACGATCCATATTTTGAGCTTGTGGATTTTGGAGCTATTTCTATTCTAAATAACTATGTTGTGGCAAAATTTAGTATTTTGTTCCCCCTCTTGGAGCCATTTAACCCTAGCCTTCTGTTCCCAGAAAACCCCTTCCTGTCTGTCCCTAGCCTCTAACTGTCCCAGAAGATCCTTCTCCTTAAGCTTCATGTGATCATCCCATCCTTCCTCCATCCCATTTTTACTGATGATACTGATCTCACTTAATAGCCTTTTCTTGTCCTCAAAGATATTTCCAAACTCTTCCTTGTTCCATGTATGTATTTTGACCTTCAGAATTTTGAGTTTCTACTGGAAACAATACATAACTGCACCCACAGGGGGACCAACTCCTGCCACAACTGGGCCACCATCTCCTTAAATTCCTTATGCTCCAACCATAATTGCTCAAATCTAAACCGACCAGTGCTCAAAACCTACTGCAGGGAGAACATCCATTTGCATTTCTCCTATACCATGCAAAATATTCTCAGAGACCAAGAATCTATCAAGACACAAGGCCACCAAATGATCGCCCCAACATTTTTTATTCCAAGTGAACCACCCATTCCCTGTTTCCATATCCACCATTGGACTATGGGACAACAATTCATTGAAGGATTCCTGAAACTTGTCCAAGCATCTCCTACCCCCTTTCTTTTCCCCAAGATTGGTAATGAGATTGAAATCACCTCTAATAACCCAGTTCCCAGACTTAGACCATAACCTTGACCCACTCTAGGAAATCTAAAAAGGCCTGTTTCTTGGGGAAAGCACTCAGGCCATGTATTTTCATCAATGAGCCATTAGAGTCAGAGCTCAGGTGCTGAAAGCTTTCTATAAGCGAAAACTGAGTGGCATGCCAGTCTATGAGATCCACAATATTTGGGTTCCATAGGATCGCACAACCCCCAGCCATTCTGACGACATTAAGAGCCATAGATTTACTCCCTTTCCATATCTTCTCCCTAATTTTTTCCATGTTTTAAGAATTGCACTTACTTTCTTGAAGAAAAAAAATATATGGTTTCTCTATTTTTGTTTTCCAAAGTATATATTTCCACTTCCTGGGGTGATTGCACCCTCTTATGTTACAGGATACAATCTTCATTTAAAAACATTTTAACCTCAGAAAAGGTCGACCGGATGGTGGGGTATTGACCTGATTCGATGAGCTTTACTCCTACCTCCGCTATTTGTTGTTGGTTAGTCTTCCTTCCTCTGCGAAGTTCATCTTCTGGGGTTCTCCTTTTGTTGCCTTTTTGTGGGCCAGGTTCAATTCCCAGATCCTGGAGAGCTCCAGTTCTGATAAGTACGTCTTGGAGAAGTTCTAGTTGACTTCTGGAAACATATCCCTTACCTTTCCTCCAATATTTAGCCTCAATTGCATCCAAATCAAGTTCACCTAGCTCCATTTCATCCACCTCATTTTCCTCCAAACCTTCCATAGGGACACAGAGCTCTTCTTCCTTCGATAGCTCTAAGATCTAAATAGGAAGTT
Source organism: Pseudotsuga menziesii (assembly GCA_001517045.1). Lineage (NCBI taxonomy): Eukaryota > Viridiplantae > Streptophyta > Pinopsida > Pinales > Pinaceae > Pseudotsuga > Pseudotsuga menziesii. The sequence continues at coordinate 52,201 of LPNX010065272.1, read as the reverse complement.
TCTTATGCACTTCCTTACCCTTGACGTTTCTGTTAACACCATCCTTCTCATGCAAATATTCAAAGGGGTTAACCGGCCTAGGGTCTTTACCCACCTGAATTTTCCTGGTTTTGTCTTGACAACCTCCTCTACCTTTTATTTTACTCTTGACCTGAGACAAACCTTCCCGATCTAACCCGTCCTTGTGCCTTTGGTTAGGGGAGGTTGATTGTCTTAACAATAAAGGAAAATCCCTACCAAGGTGGCCATATTCATGGCAATGAAGACAACAAAAGGGAAACTATTCATAGTCTATCGATTGAAGCCATTCCTCATCCTCCCAATTCAGGCAGATAGCTTTTGGAAGTTCCTTCAATAGATCCAGATAGACACAGATGCGAGAAAAAGTGGTATACTATTGAGACCTAGTTTGCTCAGCCACCTTCACATATTACCTAAGGGATTTTCCTATATCCTTAAGAGTATCGAGATCCAGAAATTCATCAGGCAGTGAAAAGAGGCGAATCCACACTAGGGACACCGTGACATGTTCAGTTCCTAGGTTGAATCTTTCCTTCCAGAGTCTGAGATAAAGACCAGCTGAGAAAAATAAATACGGGCCACACTCCAAGATTTTGTCCCTGTCTTCCTGATTAAGAAAGATAATGGTGAAGAAACCATTGGCCCCTAGTTGTAGGTCATAATGGATTTTAGGCTTCCAAACTGATTGAATCCATCGAATCAGGTCCTTCTCCTTGGGCTAGATTCCCACAAATTTTCCAATTAGGGAAGTCTCCTTCCATAGCTCGATCTTTCCTCTTACTGCCTTTGACCGGACATGACTAGTCGGGATAAACTGAGACTTAGGAAGACAACCACTTGAGCCAAACACATTGAATGACCCATCCATGACCTTCCTGCCACTATCCTTTCCCACCGCCACACCCTCAAGCTCCATGCCTCGAGGGTCTCCAACATCCACCGACATACGCTTCGAAGGCACTAGGCCCCCCTACCACCACTCCTACACACAGGCTTGTGCGGCCCAAACTTGAGGCATGAGCACCAAAATGAAAAACTCTCGAAGCCTTGATGACAAAACCGCCATGCCTCTCCAAGATCCTCGATCCTCCCCACAATCACCGATCAAATTTCAATTCAACTTTGAGATAACTTGAGGTTGAACTATATCTTCATTATTTATCTTTAAATTGGTAATACAAAATCATGATATTGTGCCTACTTATGTTTTAAATATATGTAACAAGTTTGAAATAGAAATGGTGTTTCATAATGTTCAAACGCAATATTTATATCTAAAGCCATTAAAACATCAACAACATCAAGAACATATATATGAATCTAGCTTTAACAAAATTGATAATATATATTTAAATTAATATTGTTAGAAAGAGCTTCTCTTAGTTTTGAGAATTATATATATATATTCTCTATTGATGAGTCCAACCACGTGAAGGTGGAAGCTCATTTGGCCCCACCCACCCACCTACCCACCCTAGAATCAAAGAACAAAAATTAATGAACCTTGATGTGTTTTTGATTCATATGAAATGTTCCAGTGGCATATTATCAAGAATGGCATTATGATCTTCTATCGACAATTTCCATTTAGACATAGATGCAAGCAAAAGTGGTATATTGTTGAGACCTAGTTTGCTCAGCCACCTTCACATATTACCTAAGGGAGTTTCCTATATCCTTGAGAGTATCGAGATCCCAAAATTCATCGGGCAGTGAAAAGAGGCGAATCCACACCAGGGCCACCATGACATCTTTAGTTCCTAGGTTGAATCTTTCCTTCCAGGGTCTGAGATAAAGACCAGCTGAGAAAAAGAAATACGGGCCACCCTACAGTATTCTTTCCCTCTATTCTTGATTAAGAAAGATAATGGTGAAGAAACCCTTGGCCCCTAGTTGTAGGCAAAAATGGCCTTTAGGCTTCCAAACTGATTGAATCCATTGAATTAGGTCCTTCTCCTTGGGTCAGATTGAGACACATTTTCAAATTAGGGAAGTCTCCTTCCATATCTTGATCTTTCCTCTTACTGCCTCTGACCAGACATGACTAGTCGGGATAAACTGAGACTTAGGAAGATAGCCGCTTGATCCAACCACATTGCATGACCCATCCTTGACCTTCCTGCCACTATCCTTTCCCACCACCACACCCTTAGGTTCCAGGCCTCGAGGGTCTCCAACATCCACTGGCATACACTTTGAAGGAACTAGGCCTCCCTACCACCACTCCCGCGTGCAGCCTTATGTATCCCAGACTTGGGGCACGAGCACCAAAATTAAAACCTCTCGAAGCCCTGATCACAAAACCACCATGCAGCTCCAAGATCCTTGATCCTCCCCACAATCACCGATCAAATTTCAATTCAACTTTGAGATAACTTGAGGTTGAACTATATCTTCATTATTTATCTTTAAATTGGTGATACAAAATCATGATATTGTGCCTACTTGTGTTTTAAATATATGAACAAGTTCAAAATAGAAATGGTGTTTTGTGATGTCCAAACTCAATATTTATATTTAAAGCCATTAAAACATCAACAACATCAAGAACATATATATGAATTTAGCTTTAACAAAATCAATAATATATATTTAAATAAATATTGTTATAAAGAGCTTCTCTTAGTTTCGAGAATTATATATATATATTCTCTATTGATGAGGCCAACCACATGAAGGTGAAAGCTCATTTGGCCCCTCCCACCCACCCACCCTAGAATCAAAGAACAAAAGTTCATCAACCTTGATGTGTTTTTTATTCAAATGAAATGTTCCAGAGGCATATTATCAAGAATGGCATTATGATCTTCTATCGACAATTTCCATTGTCGATGCTTGGAATTTTTCCTACTCTTCACTTCCTCCAACTACAACCAGGCTACAATGACCAAATGACTGTATTGAGCACATATAACATCTGACTCGTAGTCTTGAAAAATAATATGGTATTTGCATTTCCTTACTTCTACAAAGAAATGTCCCATTATAACCATTGAAACACCATACATATAATTTGATAGGTCTTTAAATTCTTGCATCAACGTTCTTTTTGACCTAGTGCATCTCAATAAATAATAATGCACTTTTTTTAGATTATATACCAATGCAATGACAGCAAATACATCACCTTCTCTAACCAAATCAGAAACATGATCATAATCTTTGTCAATCACAAGCGCTTCATTGTCGTGTTGTACTCGTTGATATTTCCAAATGGGGGCAATGGTGTCAATTCTTGGTGGTTCCATGGCTTCAAAAATTTGTTAGTCTGGTTTTGACACTCATCCAAGGACTCTACATCATCAATACATGCAATACAAAAGCAAGAGTACTTTGTTTCTTGATTGCATGTATATTTGTCATTTTCTCACTCCTAATGGAGTGTAAGCCCCTTGTTTTCGGGATTGCAGTACAATTATGTGGCATTGATCTGTCAACATTACCCATTGCAATATTCCAGAAAAACCTTCTCACATTACCATCCTTTCATTGAGTTCATGGCTCAAATTTTGTTTGCACCAATTAACAACATCATTTGAATTTGCAAGGAGAGAAGCACAGTGATTCATTTGATATCTCCTGAGTGCACTTTTCATGCAAGCCCCAACACCATCATGTTCTCCTTTTCCATGTCCCGTTTCAAAAAAGCTCCATGTGTGGCGAACATCTGTGTTTCTATGAAGGCGATACAACCATAAGAATGAGCACGCTGATTTAAATTGACCAGCACAACCATCTGACCACACCCAATGTTCTTTAAAAGTGACCTTTCGTCTTGATAATTCTTTATAAAGCATACCAAAACAATGCTGGAAAAATCATGTATCATGTGTACAATGATCACCGATGTAGAAATGATACTCCTTAATCACTTCATGATTATTTTCATTTCTATCAAAACCATCGACATCAATCTCTGCATGTCTATACATAATATGAACAAGTATAGATACTTGATCTGAATGATAATACTCACTCTGTATCTCCTTTTGCGGAGTGAAAGTGTAATTTTGAAAAAAATCGACAATGGATAATATTGTTCCTTTTCCAAATTCATCTCGTGATCGCTTGAACTATAAGTCTCACCATCGTGC
>LPNX010065272.1:5814-44052 GCA_001517045.1 Pseudotsuga menziesii | reverse complement strand
CCCCCCCCCCCCCCCCCCCTCTCTCTCTCTCTCTCTCTCTCTCTCTCTCTCTCACACACACACACACACACACACATCCCTTTGTCTCCCCGTGCCACTAAATTATTCTTCAATTACAGTCATTCTTGGCAAACTTGGTCATAAAAAATTTACAATAAATTTAACATAATGATTTCTGAAATAAATAATAATATTTATTTTTCAGTTCTAGGTGTGTTACAAACAGTCATTTGTATCAATATACACCCCCTTATCGATATAATCCCTTCCATTCCATTTCATTTGTTTTTATATAGCAGTTTCCAATTGAAAAGGTTTTTGTAACTAAAATTGGATCATGGTGGCAATGTGATAGAATATTTATCTTCACCCATTAAAAATGGAGTACAAGTTAAACTAGTTCGATCATTATGTCCTATTTTTTATGTTTAAATGAATCTTGATTAATATTTAAATAAAACACTCTTTCATGGTATTAGAGGAGATCAAATCAACATTGTATAAAAGGATCTATAAAATTTGTTAAATTAATGAAATAAAGCATGATTTTTTCTTGGAATGTCTAACCTACATAAAAATAAGGTATAAGTTTCAAAACATTTGAAAGACAAATAGTACTCAAACTTATGAAGCAATAAACACTAAACAAATCTATAATAGAAGGAATTCATGGCCATTAAAAATAATTTGATATATAATAGTAAAAAATCATTTATAATATTTAAATTTATTAAAATTATATGATTATATTTCTATAAACAATATTTTATATACATTATTTTTAAAAACTATTTATTCATAATGTCTTACAAATTATATATAAAAAAAATGTTACAAATATGTTTTAAAAAACATTTATAATGAGCAACGAGTGATGTCAAAATCATAATAAATTTATAGAAGCTATACATAAAAGAAAGATTAAGTTTTTTCTCCAACTTGTTTTTCAAAATAAGAAAATTATACAATATATAAAAAAAATGAATGATTTTTGAACTTTTTCTATGAGAATCCCTACAAAATCTGAAATGATGTAAAGTTGTTGTTTATGACAAAAAAATCATATCCATTATGGCTTACTATAATAGTTAATATTATCTACAATTTTTTCAAAATAATTCTAGTCATGTTAGACCTAAGGCATGGCATGGTTATAGCTTACATGAGATATCAATCTTATTTTCATTTAACATATCTATAACACAAAGTAACACAATTTTAAATATAGTCCATTTGAAATATATTATGGATTTGAACATAAAACCTATCAACATTGTGTTTCTTCCACTCATTATTGTATGCACTTTTATATCAACTCAAAAATAATTTAACAAAGTATTGTGTTGCATTAAGCAAATCAAGAATGTTCAATGCCAATGAAGAGGTTGTAATGCAGAAGTTTCATTAAATACAAACATTGTGTGTCACACAACTTTTCAATCTAGAATAAGGTTTGGTATCCCAATATTGCAAACTATATACACAAATTATTAGACAGTCCATATATCATGGTTAAACAATGTAGTGAAAATTCTTTTAATATTTACTTTATTATGATATTTTAGCATTTATCTCATGTTTAAAATTAATTATATTTTATAACCTTATAGTCTCACATTACTTGAGCAAAGAACTCACACTAAACTTCTGAGTGATATCTACACACCAATGTAATTTAATCGATATGATGATTATACATACTCATAGTAATGTCTTCCTACTCATTGATATCATTAAGGAGGGATTTTTCCTCACTCTAGTTAAGTATTTCACACTTGAACAAGTGCACTAGAAGTGCATCACTTATTGATTAATACAATGGTGATTAATTCTTCTAAGCCTCCTATCGATGTGATGGACACTATCACTACCCAATCCCTTATCCTTGGACAACATGGTTATCATTTGCCCTAAAGTTCAAAAACATCTTGTCACCCAAAATCACCTTTGAGATAACAAAATCAAAACCATCTATATGAAATAAGACTTCTACATTGTATAATACAATTCAACAGCAATAAACAAAGTTATCACCAAAAATTTAAATTCAACAGCAATAAACAAAGTTATCACCAAAAATTTAGTGGATATCGATATGAAGAAATAGGAATATCATGGATAAATGATAACCATATGACACAAAAGGGATATTACGATGAATGAGGTTAGTGGGGTTTTTAGATTTTCGGACGTAGGAGTGAGAACAACGTTAATGGATGTAAAGACCCCGTAAATATAACTCATTAATCATTTGATTTTGGTACAATTTAAAGAGTAGTATTTGAGATATTGCTCTATTCATTAAACTGATTATTATTATTATATATTTTTTTTTTTCAAAAAACTAAAAAATATAAACATATGATAAAAATTTAAAATTTAAATAAAAAAACAAATTTTTTGTTTTTTTTTAAAGGATAGTATCCATTGAATTCAAACTGTTTTTTGTTATTTAAGATAGTATCCATTGAATTCAAACAGATAATATAACAGAAAGATTACCTTGAAAATACAAGCATTCACCATGTATTGAGCTAAATTTAATTTTTTTGCAAACAAAATTAACCAACTATATTTATTTAAACAACTTGATAAAATCAAAATTATAAACAAAATAAGAATATTGAGTGTTGGGATGCTTCTTGCCCGACCCAGACACTTCGTTCCCCGACTCTTCGTTCCCCATCACGCACCCCATAATTCTGCTCCATCACGCACCCCATAATTCTGCTCGCTTGCTTCTTAAAGTAACGAGCAGTGGGTGGCTCGATTGTGCCACCCTAAACGCCACTTTCCCCAGTAGATTTCTGGAGAATTTTTCGATTAAATATAGGGTGGCTCAATGGACAGAGGAATTCGTAAAGAAAATGATGGAAAAGTAGATGAGATTATCGGAAGAATACAGCTCGCTCGGACAAAGTTGGAGAATTCTTGGTTTTATGGCGAATTTTTGGATGAAATGCGGTACCCAGAAATGGTTGCACGAATAGAAAGGGCGATAGCTAGAGACCCACATCACTCACAATTACAAATGGTTTTTTATGGCGTTGGAAAATTAATGCATTATGACGGCCGAGAGATTCCGTCATTGAATGAGAATCATCTGCACTTAGCTTTTGCGATTTTATTGAGAGAGAGATTTGAATTTGTGAATGATATTGTGGTGTACGATCCAGCCCTGTCTGAAATCGAGCGAATGGTTATAAATGCCCTCGACTGTACTTTTCTCTCTGTTAACGAATATGGCAGACGCACAGTGGATAGACCCACGCTATTCTTCATGCCTTACTGCCCTTTTGATCTGTTTGCAAATGTATTGGAGGCTAATTGGACTCCTGCCAATTTGAATAAGATTATTATATTAGGGAACAGTTTCAAATGGTACAAAGAAAACTTTCCTTACAATGTTAGGAAGAGCATGCAGGTCATTCTGAATAGAGAACGTGTATTGTGTGAAATGCCTCTGCCACAAACAGATGTTGAACTTCCAGAAGAAAGAATTTCTAATCGGTCTATTGATCCTGATCCTGTGTGTATGAAAGCATTTAAATCTTTAAGTTGGCATTTCTTTGCCGTTTCATCAGTCGACGATCTCCAATGGCCTCGATTGTTCTCCACCGTACATGATGGCTTCATTATTCTATCGACCTTGCTATTATTTGCAAGTGTCGTGGCTTTCCAACTGTGCATTGTCTTCAGTTTTCACTAGTATGAACTGTGATAGCCGTTACAGTAAGGAACGGTCCCTCTTACTGTTCTATTATTGGGTGATACGAGTGACTTTAAATGCGATTAATAAAGATCCAACTCAGGCAACGGTGTATTTTTTTTTGAAGTATTGGAAGAATTTTAAAGGTTTATTAAAAATTGTGCTAAACATCTTTTAAATAAATTTCAGGTGAACAAAAACCATGAAGAATAACTGTGTAGAATAATTAGTGTTTTGTAAAGATTGATATGTGCACTTTTTTGTTTCTTAAAAAGTTGTCACACATTTGACAATGACTATATTTATGTATGATTTAGTCTAAAATGAAACTAATGAAAGCAAGGATATAAGTTGAAGGCTTGAGCTATTACTCGGTGTTTTTTGGAAAAAGAGTTGGTTTCATGTTTATGTGATTTTGGTAGTAAGCTTACAAATGTGAAGCAAAGCTCAACAAAAGTATAATAAATCAATGGAAAATGTTAACTAGTTATTATTTTTAATATATATATAACAAAGTTGAAATAAAAGTAAATGGATTATTATTATTATTGAACAAATAAAAGACTAAAAGAAAACATAACTAAACTAGTTGTTAAAAGAGTGTTTGTTTGGGGAAAGACAAATGACCAAAGCTTCTGAGCGAGAACTCAAGTGATGTAGGAGACATATTCCCCAACATCAGCTCAAAACTCTTTGTGGAATGATAAAGAGGAGGAGGGTCATAAATGACCAAAAAATACTATCAAATAATATGTCCATCAAGGCGACCAAGCATGAGGATAAGAATGGATGGGGAATTGATCTATTGATGCAAGAAGATGGCGCATTGATAGGATTTTGTCCTTGTGGGTCAACAAACAAGGGTTCTGGTTCAACGAACAGGCTTGAGGGTTCTAGAGCGGTTAAAACTTGGCTTCTCTAGGAGTTTGTTGGGAGGAACAACAACTTCATTTATGTTTCTCGACCCTCACTAAATTAAATGCATTTTGTTAACTATTTTTACCTAACCTTTTTATCTGTTTTGATAAATTATGTTTTAGTATAAATTGTTAGTTATTTACAGAATGTAAAAGAATTGCAGATATTACTATCGTTGTTTAAAAGTCATTATATAAATATTATATACAGTTTCAACCTAGTCTTTCTCAGGGGATTCCATACCAAGATTAGAGTGGATCTAAGTTTAGTACCACTAAGGATCAACCATAGAAAAGCCCAAATCATAGATCTTGTATACACTTTAATTATATCTATATATATTTTTCGATGTATTTTTAATATATATTAAAGTAATCAATAGATCTAAGTCATATTAAACTAATTGCATAACCCTATGAGCCGAAGGCATTCACACAGAGTTTATCTTTGTTCAAAGATTTAAAAGTTATATATTTATTTCAATCTAATCCCTATTCTAAGCGTTCATACTAGTTATAGTCACATATCGATATCTTAAATAATAAAAGAAACTAAAGAAGGATCCATGAGTCAGCGAACGACTTATTCTACCATAGCTAAGGAAATCAACAAGCCCCAGTTGTAAGCTAAAGATTATACAACCTTTGTTAGTTTTTGTATTCATACTCATTTGGGACTCATCTAAATATATTAACAAACCAAAAGAACTAAACAAAAAACGATGCAATCAATCAAACAAACTATTCATAAATACACAGAGTAGAGTCGAAAGGCTTCTTTTACAGAAAAATAAACTAGATAGCGAATCCACAGATTTGTGTTTTAAATCAACATTAACGAGATATAGCAAACATGTAGGGTAATTCGTATACCAAATCAATATTAAACAATAGGATTTAATAAACATATTCAACTTATAAATGTACAGTCTGTGTTATGAGGCATCCATACCCAAGGATAGATCGATCTAATAAGGAGTTAAATCCATAACGAAATTTCTATACACAAATGTAAATAACAATCATTTTAATGAGATCTGAGCTAAAAAGGATAATCAATAACATGATCATGATATCCATGTATAAAGAAAAATATGTATTGCCAATTAATATTTGAAATCGAATTACACATACGATCTTAACAAATATTTTCAAAGGTCAATATTATCATGATTGTAAGACAATCCATCGCATCCACACTTTAAAACTAAAAACACAATGTACAGTCTCCATCCAAACACGATTGTAAATCAAATGCGTTGGAGTGTGAGTGGTTGCGAAGTCCACACTAAAAACTACTGCATCCAAGTAAAAACCCAATAAAAGTTTTAAAAAAAACTTACCTTTGCAGCGGTTGTGAAAGCCCTATCCTTCCTTGGACTGCGAACCAATGGTTAACCAACTTAACCTTGAATCGACAAGAGTCTTACCATATGATAGTGGGAGGATCCGAATGGTGTAGTCCAATCCAAAACCACGCCGATAGTTACATTCACAAGAACTAAGTAGCGTTAGTATAATGCTAATGAACAAGTTAAAGAATGCATTCTCCCTACTATTATAACTAGATATCATTCTTAGTTTATTTATCTTATTTTTCAAATTTTGATTTAGTATGACTTTACATTTTAAGTTGGTTTTGAAAATGTTTGGCAATAAATACATTTTTGTTGATTTTATATTTTAAATGATATTGATTTATTTCATTTTATTGGTTTTTTTTAAGTTTTTGGGCTTATTAGTAATTATATATGTATCTCTAAAGGTCTGAAAAGACTATAATTAACTTTATTCCAAAGTTAAATTTTATGACTAACCTTCATTTTTAACTTATGGTTAAGAAATATGCAAAAAGGGGATTCCTGTAGCGCGGGAGTGAAGGTAAGTGAACGGAAGCGCTACAAGAATCTCGAATTATTAAAAATCAGGGCAGTGAAGCATCGCCGTTTGAAATAAAAATTAGTGGGAGTTGTTAGACACATGTGAAGACCGAATGATACATGTTTGGAGCCTAGTGATCATTACGACAAGTGTATGAAAGGAGATAAACATTTATATTGAGCAGAAATCATGGTTGTTTGAAATCGTGATTGGTGGAAGCTTTTGGACACTTATGATGGTGCATATTCAAAGCCCTGATAATTATAATAGGTGTATAGGAATCTGCAAAGATCATGGTCATACCTGTCAGGTTTTAATTTTCTAAAATTATTCAAGGAAGTGGTTAGAAATCGTGGCTGTTGCAGGGTAAAGAATTGAAAGCCTTCGGACACCTTTGAAGACATAAAGCGCGTATTCAGGAGTTCAGTTCCTCATTAAGACAGGTGTATGGAAAGAAAATAAAGAAAGAAGTCACTAACAAGTTGTTAAATGATAATGCTCAGGAGGAATGTCCAATTCATAGGTTCGAAGAGCTTGTGGGTGAAGAAGTAAAATAAGTTCCTAATGGAAATGAATAACAAGTTTCAGAGAACGCAGAAGAGGATCAGAAAGCTGTTACAAACCAAGAAGAAGGGATAAATACATTAGAACAAAATCAAAGTTTTACAAATATAAAAGAAGGCATGGCAGAGGTTCCAGTTTTAGCTAAATCTAAAGCTGATAATGTACAAATTTCAAATGAAAAGTTTAAGGGAAAGTATGTTGTTACAGTATTGAAAGTTGATGTTGTGCAGCTCTCAGCTATAAAGTTTCAAAGAAAATTCATGTACAGGTAGAATAAGTAAATGGGAGACCAGAAGCTCATAGCAGAAAGAAACCCTTAAAATAAAAAAATAAAATGCATAGTTATGCTTTGTTTTTTTTTTTTTAAATCTGTTTTGGTCATTGCAATTGAGCACGGATTACGAGCTAATGGAGACGAATTTTAGAAAAAAAAAGATGTTTTTGTTCACAACAGAACCATTCACAAAAATCTCTCTCAGTTTTGGAACAGCTGTTAGGGTTTTAAAATTTTGATTTAATCTTTGCGGCCTATTTTTCAGGGTTTAAAAACATTTAATATTTTACTGTTTTAGTCTTCATCTTGTGGGGAATATTACGATGGATTAGAGAAACATTTTTAAAAACCAAGATATATTTTCGTCTATCACAGACTCATTCACAAAAACCTCTCTCATTTTCTGTACAAGTGTCCCGTATCGAGAGATATGGAGGCTTCTTTGAGACCCATTTTTCAGAAATTCGCCAAATTTCCCAGGAATTCGGTTTTGCTATTTTTAGTAAATTAGTTGAAAATTGGTTAGTGTAACTACTAAGTAGTTTAGAATTCGATCTAATTAAGTGAATATAGAACTAATTATTTGTAATTATAAAAGCTATACAATCGTACAGTGCAGGGGTTCAAGTTTTTTGCAAGGGGAGGCTCAAAAGCTACCGTGTCAAGCTAAGATCCAAACTCTCATGTAATTTTCTAGACTGATTATGATATATATCACTGATAAGCCCTTATTATTTTCATTACCGATTTCATTTATGTTTTTTTAAATCACTCAATGTGCAATTTCATTTCTTGTATAATGTCTTATTCATGAAATGCTTGTAGGTTGTGGGCGAAACTCAGTCATTTTTCTCTGTTCTTTCTGGTTTATTTGTTATATATGGTTAATATCAGTTTGTGATATTTATATGATTTAGTACCTATTTTAGCTTTTTTTATGTTACCCTCTTGTTTATGAAAATTTCAGACCAAAAATAATACAAAAAGACAGTTTTACTTTGTTTTATTTTAGAGATTATGTTGGCTTGTTCTTCTTGTATTCTAGAACAATTTCTAGCACTAACATATTTGGAACCATTTCTGGGGACGAAGTTGAAGCATACATTCCGTGGGTTTTTATTATTCAATTGGTTTTGAGAGGTGGACAAAACCAACAAATCATTTAGACTACTTTCCACCAGACAGTTCTCACAATGGCTACTAGGAAAGTTGGGACAAGAAGGAGACCTACTTCACCATTACACCTAGGTGTCTGAGACCCAAAGAAAATATTGAAAGAAGCTAGGAAAATTAAGAAATCACAATCATCCCAGCTTTATGTGGCCCTGATCAATTTGACCTACAGTCACCCTTTTCATTTTCCAAAGAAGAGAAACACGATTCAGCCTGGTTAACACCTTCTATCATGTTAGCAGTTTTCAAGTCTTTACTGATCCTCAATCCTTTAAAAGGGAAAAAAATCAATATCCCGGGAAAATCCCATTGTTTAAGTTCAAAACTAGCAAAGGCCTTTTTCAGCCAAGCACCAATCTAGTAAACAAACCTTTTCCTTTATTAAACCCTAATAGCTTCACAATAGCAGCTCAACAACCTCCATTAGATATGATGGATAGGATGGTGGTAACTAGGTATGCTCCATTAGTTCTTGCTCAGCCCTTAAATGCTCTCCTTGGAGGGGATTATCAGAAATATTTACCAAGATTCAATGGGAATGGCGAGACAACAGCTGAGGAGCACTGGGATGCATTTCAAAGTTACGCTGATAACCAAAACATTGAAGCAAAATATGTATGAATGAGAGTGTTTGTGCAAAGTTTGGATGGGGAGGTTAGGAAGTGATTCAGAGAGTTACCAGCAAATTCAATTACCTTGATAGAGGAACTTCAAGATGTTTTCATGAGGAAGTGGGGTGACATTAAGGATCATACATATTATATTACAGAATTTGGAGCTCTAAAGAGGAAAAAGGATGAAACCATAGCAGACTTTTCTAAAAGATTTAACAAGATGTATGGTAGAATTCTGGAAGAAATCAAACCCTCCAAAACTTCAGCAAAACTTACCTGGTACAAATGCTTTTGATCATGAATTTTCTTTACACCTGAGAGAAAGAAGACCAGTCAGTATATTGAACATGCAATAAGTAGCATCAGAGGTAGAATCCAATATTCTAGCTTCTAATAGACTGAAAGTGAATTCAGGTCAGCAAGCTTATGACAGAAAAGGTAAAAAGGAGGTTGCTCCAGTAGTTTCAACATCACAATCAGCTGATAGTAAAATTGATGAAATGGAAAAATTAGTAAAAATTCTAACAGCCAAACTAACCAAATTGGAATTGGAGAAGAATACAAATAGGACTGCTCAAGAAGGGGAAAGAAACCCTAATAATCCTAATTAGTTTAGACGCCAATTTGCACCTAGGTTTTTTCCTAGAGAGAGAAGGAATAATGATATACAAAGGGAGAGAAGAGAAGCTGAAGATCAGAAGGTTCCACCACCACTCCAAAACAATGCCATTGATGAAGGAGAAGAAGGGGAAGATGAGCAGTTTGAAGATACAATTCAAGATATAAATCATTTTGGGGAATTGTTGACAAAAGGTTTTTTAACTGAAGAAGAGTATCTAAATTCTAAATATTATGATGCAAATATTTTTTAGACAGAGAATGATTTAGGTCTTGAAATAACAACAGAGATATGCTTGTCTGAACCCAAGAGGACTATTGATTTGAGGTCAGGACCAAAGCATGTTGCTCAAAACCCTAGAAAGAAAGCAATTCTTCCTCCTAAACAGTTATACAATCAAACACGGGAAAAATGGCAGAATTAGGGAAATCCAGAAAAGGTTATTGAAGTTGAAGAAGTGAATAAGAATCTGCAAAATTTTAATTTTGCAAATGAGTTGTGTAAAATTAAAATTCCAATGCCTTTTATTGAGTTGATAAAAAATCCTTGTTATAAAAATTTAGTTTTAAAGATGATGGGTTCAACAGCTGGTCAAATACCTTCAGATACAGTAAACCTACAAGAAGAAAGTCCTAAAATCTTTATTGGATCCGCTCTAGCTGACAAAGCTAAGAATGATTTAAGTTCATCCCCACCTTTCTATATAACATTGAATGTTCATGATCAGATGATTCACAATTTTTTACTTGATTCAAGTGCTTCTCACAATTTGATGCCAAAATGAGTTATGGAAGCTCTGGGTTTAAGTATTACAAAACCCTATCATGACTTGTATGCTTTTGATTCTAGAGCTGTGAAATGTTTGGGAGTAATTAAGTTTATGGTGGTTAATTTAACTCAATTTCCAATGAAGATTTTCATCATGGATGTAGTAGTGGTAGATATCACTCCCAAATTTGGAATGCTTCTTTCAAGGTCTTAGGCTAGGAAGGTAGGGGGTACCTTAGAGATGGAATTATCATATGCTACAATTACTATTTTTGGAGGTGAGAATAGGAGATTGTATAGAGAATTACAGTTTGCTTACATTGTTATTGATGATAGGAATCCAATAAATCATTCACTATATGCTGTAGAAAAGGATTTGGGTTCTTGCATGCTATATTTCAGTGATGAAGATACGAATGGCATGCTACGTCTAGAAAATAAGAATATTATAAGTTGTAACATTGATACTAAAGATCAACCATGTATTGAAGAAAAACATGAACCTTCAACATCATCATTTGAAATTTCCCAGAATACTCCTCGTCATGATGAAGAGATTGGGGTTCCACGACACGAATTATGTGATGAATTATATTCTATTCCTTTTTGTTTTGATACTAAAATTGATGAAATCCAAGTTGTTGACATTTTTAAAATTATATCAGAAGTTTCTTATATTCATGGTTATGATAAATCTATTGTTCAAAACCATTATGAAGATGCTCTAATTTTTGATAAATATGATGTTGAAATTGAAAAGAAAGACCCATAAATGTGTGATGTGTGTGATATGGCACAATCAGATCAGCAGATTCAGGAATGCATTCAATCCATTATCCTTAAACAACTGGAGCCGATGTATGATAGTTATCCATTTGAGGAGAGTGTGAAAAATGAGGTTCAACTTGTTGCCTCTGTTGTTCAAAACCATTATGAAGATTCTCTATTTTTTTATAAATATGATGTTGAAATTGAAAAGAAAGACCCAGAAACATGTGATGTGTGTGGTATGGCACAATCAAATCAGCAGATTTAGGAATGCATTCAGTCCATTATCCTTAAACAACCAGAGCCGATGTATGATGGTTATCCATTTGAAGAGAGTGTGGAAAAGGAGGTTCATCTTGTTGCCTCTGTTGTTCAAAACCATTATTAAGATGCTCTAATTTTTTATAAATATGATGTTGAAATTGAAAAGAAAGACCTAGAAATGTGTGATGTGTGTGATATGGCACAATTAGATCAGTAGATTCAGGAATGCATTCAGTCCATTATCCTTAAACAACCGGAGCCAATGTATGATAGCTATCCATTTGAAGAGAGTGTGAAAAAGGAGATTCGAATTGTTTCCATTATTGATGATACTATCCAAGAAATTCCCGAGTTAATTTAGTGTGATCCTGATGTATTTTATTGCCAATTCCTGCTTGATATTCATGGAACAAAATATTCTTATGGACAGCCTATCTTTTTCATAGAATAGGAAGAGGTTTTGGAATTTTTTATGATCCAGTGGCAGATTATTTAGAGTCAACACTAAATTATAAATATGTTATCTTAGAGACACCATTTGATGAAAGTGAGTACAAGTTTCTAGATCTTTCCTCTTCATGTTTTTCAATATTTTTGATTATACATATATTTGGAGTTGGAAGCAAGTTTGGTTGGTTGATGAAATTTTTTCCTGGTTACATTGGAAATGGGATTACTATTTGATCAAGTAAACTTTAACGGTGTGACATAGATTGAATAAAGACTCCACATGCCAATGGAATTTTTGCAGAGTAGTAGACATGTTTTGTTGAGTGAGCAGAAGGCACTAATCTACAGGTTCTTGAAGCCTCACAAGGAGGACTTCATCCTGCAGCATGAGCCAGATATTATAACTAGATGTTCTTCTTAGTTTATTTATCTTATTTTTCAAATTTTGATTTAGTATGACTTTACATTTTAAGTTGGTTTTGAAAATTTTTGGTAATAAATACATTTTTTGTTTGATTTTATATTTTAAATGATTTTGATTTATTTCATTTTATTGGTTTTTTTAAATTTTTTGGGATTATTAGTAATTATATATATATATATATCTCTAAAGGTCTGAAAACCTTATAATTAACTTTATTCCAAAGTTAATTTTATGACTAACCTTCATTTTTAAGTTATGGTTAAAAAATATGCAAAAAGGGGATTCATGTAGCGCAAGAGTGAAGGTTAGTGAACAGAAGCGCTACAGGAATCTCGAATTATTAAAAATCAAGGCAGAGAAGCGTGGTTGTTCGAAATAAAAATTAGTGGGAGTTGTTAGACACCTGTGAAGATTGAATGATACGTGTTTGGAGCCCATTGGTCATTACGACAAGTGTATGAAAGGAGATAAAGATTATTGAGCATAAATCGTGGTTGTTTGAAATCGAGATCGGTGGAAGCTTTTGGACACTTGTGATGGAGCATATTCAAAACCCTGATAATTATAATAGGTGTATAGGAAGATGCAAATATCGTGTTCATACATGTCAGGTTTTCATTTGCTAAAATTATTCAAGGAAGTGGTTAGAAATCGTGGCTGTTGCAGGGTAAAGAATTGAAAGCCTTCAGACACCTTTGAAGACATAAAGCACATATTCAGGAGTTTAGTTCCTCATTATGATAGGTGTATGGCAAGAAAATAAAGAAAGAAGTCACTAACGAGCTGTTAAATGATAATGTTCAGGAGGAATGTCTGATTCACAAGTAAGAAGAGCCTATGGGTGAAGAAGTAAAAGAAGTTCTTAATGGAAATCACGAACAAGTTTCAGAGAACGCAGAAGAGGATTAGAAAGCTGTTACAAACCAATAAGAAGGGATGAATACATTAGAACAAAATCAAATTTTTACAAATATAAAAGAAGGCATGACAAAGGTTCCAGTTCCAGCTAAATCTAAAGTTGATAATGTACACATTTCAAATGAAAAGTTTAAGGGAAAGTCTATTGTTACAGGATTGAAAGTTGATGCCGTGCAACTCTCAGCTATAAAGTTTCAAAGAAAATTCATTGTACAGGTAGAAAAAGTAAATGGGAGACTAGAAGCTAGTAGCAAAAAGAAGCCCTTGAAATAAAAAAAATAAAATGCATAGTTATGCTCTGTTTTGTTTTTTCTGTTTTGGTCATTGCAATTGAGCGCAGATTATGAGCTGATGGAAATGAATTTTAGAAAGAAAAAAAAAAGAGTTTTTGTTCATAACAGAACCATTCACAAAAACCTCTTAGTTTTGCAACGGCTATCAAGGTTTGAAATATTTGATTTAATCTTTACGGCCTACTTTTCAGGGTTTAAAAACATTTAATATATCCCTGTTTTAGTCTTCATCTTGCGGGGCATATTTAGATGGGTTGGAGAAACATTTTTAAAAACCAAGAGAGGTATTTTTCCATCATGGACTAAGCCACAAAAGCCTCTTTCATTTTTTCACAGGTGTCCCATATCGAGAGATATGGAGGCTTCTTTGAGACCCATTTTTCATAAATTCGCCAAATTTTCAAGGAATCCGATTTTTCTATTTTTAGTCACTTAGTTGAAAATTGGTTAATGTAACTGCTAAGTAGTTTTGAATTTGACCTAATGAAGTGAAGATAGAACTAATTATTTGTAATTATAAAAGCTGGACAAGTGTACAGTGCAGGGGTTCGAGTTTTTTGCAAGGGGGGGCTCAAAATTTATTGTGTCAAGCTAAGATCCAAACTCTCATGTAATTTTCTAGATTGATTATGATATATATCACTGATAAGCCCCTATTATTTTCATTACTCGTTTCATTGATGGTTTGTTAAATCACTCAATGTGCATTTTCATTTCTTGTATAATGTCTTATTCATGAAATGCTTGTAGGTTGTGGGTGAAACTCAGTCATTTTTCTCTGTTCTTTCTAGTTTATTTGTTATATATGGTTCATCTCATTCTGTGGTCTTGATATGATTTAGTACATGTTTTAGCTTGTTTTATGTTACCGTCTTGTTTATGAAAATTTCAGACCAAAAACAATACAAAAAGACAGTTTTACCTTGTTTTATTTTAGAGATTGTGTTGGCTTATTCTTCTTGTAATCTGGAACAATTTGTGGCACTAACATCTACTTAACAAAGTTAGAGGAAATTCCTTACCTATGGCAAAGAAGAAGTGGGCCTGAGAGGAGGTGACCTTATTGCTTCTCTCGCGAGGCATAGCGACCTGAATTTTTTTTCACATTTTACCTATCATTAAAACCCTTGCATTGTTTATGATACCGAGTGTAAGGATTAAGGAAAACATTTGGGTTGTAAACCCTTACCTTTCCAAGCAAACTATGAGAATGTGCGTTAAACTTTCTAATTAGAAATAACCTTTAACAATAAAATGTGCACAATGTGAAAGAATAATTTGTCTCTTTACTTGGTTAAAAGTTTAGCACGATGCAAAGCCTTTGCAAAAAAACTCAATGAAGGTGACTCACTCCCTTCATAGCCTCACGACAAACCAAGAAGGTCGAGGCTATAATGGCGGCCACATTTCCATTAATCAACTTATAAAAAAATCGAAGCAAAATGCAGGTATAAACCAAAACAAAACTTTCATTAACATACCGTGAAGAACAACGGGAAATACTGGTGGAGCGATGCCATGGAGTGGTTAAGTTCTTTCACATGGAAAATCAAAACATACAAAACGAATGAATCCAAACCCTCACAACAGCATAAAGATGCATTCAAAACCATTTGAAAAAACATTGTAACAGATCGTGACAAGTGGAGGGTCGGGATCCTTCTTGGGTCACAATGCATGTTAACAAGACATGTCAGTGAATGCACATCACTGCGTTGTCCACTCACATCTAGGGAAAAGGCTTAAAAAATTATTTCAAGCTATTAAAAGCATCTTCGCTGGCATCCACATATGCCTCTCTCCAACTTTCATACATCTCACATCGACAATCATATGCAAAACTATCACATTATATGTTAAACCATCATATCATATATTAAACTATCTCATCATGAATCATAGAGTAAATTCCCGCTTGTTTATATGTAAATCTCGTGGGATAAGGCCATCAACTCTAATCTTTGGCTTAACTTCTTACAAACGTCTAGTCATAGTTTAAACACTTAATCAATTTATTCATGCAACCACCCTTGCCAAACATGACTTGTGAATGGTGGGTTTAACAACAAAGATAAACCTTAAGGATATCTAGGAGTAAGCCACAGTTCCTAACACCCAAAACATTAATAATAAACTTAAAG
This sequence comes from Pseudotsuga menziesii, assembly GCA_001517045.1. Taxonomy (NCBI): domain Eukaryota; kingdom Viridiplantae; phylum Streptophyta; class Pinopsida; order Pinales; family Pinaceae; genus Pseudotsuga; species Pseudotsuga menziesii. The sequence continues at coordinate 28,275 of LPNX010065272.1, read as the reverse complement.
GACCAAAAAAATCACCTTGGAAAGAATGCTACACGGTCGTCGCTACTTGAAGGAAAGGCCATGGGGGCCTTAACCTGTCAAACAAATGTTAAACAAATAAAGTTAAAATTACATTCATAGAATATGTGATGATGATTATAAAGATGATGTGACCAATAATTACATGTTATGACAAAGATAATAATAAATAGTAAAACAATTATTTATTTATTTATGGATTTTGTGGGTTCGTGACACAATGGTATTATAGCATGGTTACAACACTTGGCCGGAACAAGCCCAACAATAAAAATGCTAAAAAAAAAACTAACTTTATTTTGTTATGGTTTGACTCTCTTACGAACATGAAGAGAAGAATAACCTTGTTTTGCAGAAAGTATGGCAGATGTAAAAATGTCTACTGAAGAGGAATCACATCTTAGGAATCCAGTAAACAATGAAGAAGGTAACATAAGAGATGGTAAAATATGGATAAATCTAAATGAAAGTAGGAACGATAACCCATCTAAATTACAACAAACAGTAAAATAATTAATGGCATAACTAAATAACTAAAATGTGTTAAAAAAGATAACGAATGTGTCTTGAAAGCATGTGAAGAGTTAAATAACATTATGTTGTCTAAACTACACAATAATGAAAAAAAGAAAAATAAATAACCCAAACTTAACATGCCAAGTGTTATCCCTACAGTTGAACCTAGACTACTGGGGTTCAAGCTCAGAGAAATCTTTAAAGATAATTCAATATTATAAAACCAAAATCAAAGAAGAATTGGTGTATGTAATCAAAAGATACAGGGAAATCAAATAACCATCATAGAGCTGTATGACATAAAATAAAATACAAAATTCAATAACATGAGGAGTACGAGCATGAATTTATGAAATGAACTTGGTTCTGTCACTAAATATAAACTGGTAACTGCACCTTATCATAAGAATCATGTAATGGATTTTAAGATGACCATACACAAGATAAATTCCCAATAAAAATGCAATTCATAAAAAAAACAAAATAAGCTCACAACCATAATCATATCAAAGTAAGTCCTGTATTAAAGATGCAAAGAGTTTTTTATGCCTTACAGTTTATATTCAAAACTGGGTTCCCATCTCTGATTGCCACCCCCTTCACATCTAACTACCAGTCCTTATATACAAAATCTTTTGAGTTTTGAAACAATTATCAAATCCTATTTTCATGGATCGAATTTCTTCAAAAATAGAAAAGTTGATCTTCCAAAACAGACTTAATACAAGTGTAATACAAATAGAAATCAAAATAGACATCTGTCAAACCCTAATTACTTTCAACACTAACTATCATCCTAAGTCTAAAGACTCTTAGAGGCTTCTACTAAAACAGTCAGATCACCTAAAACCTAGGATCTCTTTTGCAATCTGGCAAATTCAGCATTCTTATTCTCCGTTTGATTGTGCGCCTCTTTACTCTGGGTCTTCATGTGTTCATATTGCTTCTGGATAGCTCTCTTCTCTTTCAAGATGTCTTTAGATATTCAAAGTATCTTTTGGTGATCAGTTTATTTTTCCTCCAAGTCTTCTCATAACCTTTTATTTGCAGTCATTAACTTTTCATTGATATTCTGCAAAACCTTGGTTTCCTCCTTATATGTCTGTAGAGGATTTTTAATCTTGTTCAACTCTGGAGCTATTTCAATAGCCTTTTCTTTCATAAGAAATTCATCTTCTTGTGGAGATTTTGAGACTAAACAGTGTTCAGAATACACCTGTTTACTTGTGCAAAATATTTTAGGTATAGATCCTACAAGACCCTAAAGATCAATGAAATTTTCAGTTTCTAAACAATATTGATCCTTGGATGCATGTATAGTTTCCTCACTGAAAGAATCATTTACCATTACAAGCTCTCCACATTATTCATTTCTATTCCTTGGAATATGCACTAATTCCATTTCTGCTTGCATCTTACTCCTTAGCCTAGTCCTAGGCTTTAAACTAATGCCTTCTGGATTCAAAACCTGAATTCATTCTTATTTCTTTGAAGTTATATTTTTTATAACCATACTCAACGTTTCAGGCTTTTTATGCTCTTCTTTTAGCTATTTACTTGATGTTTCATCTGTAACTGAAGCTTCAGGAAACAAGTTATTTATTTGGTTTGGATTTTCTCCAAAACCCTTTCCTTTTGTTGCAATATGTTCAGTCTGTTCTTCATGATTTTTCATTTACTGATTCAAATCTTCTGCTACCCTTTTTCCTATTTCTTTGTTCTTTTCTTCAAACCCTAACTATGAAAAAAAAAAATTCCCAACTTCGTCCCTTTTTATTCAATTGTGAAATCAACAACAATTTGATCAAACCCTGGTGATATATAGAACAACCAGTGTGTTCTTGATGGGTTTGAACCCATGTGGCCATCTTTTGCAGGCTTTTTAACAGATAAAATGGAAGATTAAGTTTTAAACTTCCATTGAGATGCATTAACCACCTCAAATGACACTTGAGGATTCTATCATAGCAACCTTCACAAGTGATATAATTTTGAACCATTTCCAAAGGAATTTGCCAATTGGGTTTTATCTTACTTACATGAATACCATTCTTCCAGTCCAATTTCTCAAACCATGGCAACAAGAACTTGCCATAATTGCCTTGAAAATACCGCTGCTTAAACCACCTTTCTCCTTGTGTTGGAACCCTTATTGCTTATGTAATAGATTCTTCATTCACCATAGCCTTCAAATTCTTGAGCTGAATCACTCCTTTGTAATTTTTAATGAAAGCCCGAGTCACCTATGTATTATAACCCTGCAAATTTTCATACAAGGAAAACCAACTCGCATTTCTCATTAACTGAGCTGATCTTGGAAATTGCATTATCCATTGTGTATTATCCAGTTCCAATATACAAATCAAACCTCCTGGTCTTCTTTTCACCAAAATATTTGCATCTTCCTCTATTGCTACATTCGGCATTCTACAATTTTTTCACAATACAAACTACACAGACGTAATGAAATTCGATACAGCAGCATAAAACAGGTTTAATGTAATATTGATTATGTCACTGTCAACACTGTCAATACTGGTACCATTGTCCATCATATTAAATGATATCAAATTCCTCGACTTCATACAAAAACACTTGTGAAATCAAAAGCATGCCACGATCAACAAGTTCATTCATCATTTAGACATTCCTTCAAAGAATAATGATAATGCTTTAAACCATAGTACCATCCCTGCCATGTGTACAATATTTGCCATGTGTTTAATATATCCATATACTTTCATTCCATTATCAAACTTTAAAATAATATCATGGATAAAACCAACTGGAAATGATACAATGTTTTTCTTTCTAAGAAATGCTGCCAGTTTATATAACCCATTTTATACTTGATTTTGTAATAAAATCTCTTGCTCTAATACAAGCCCATAACTTTAAACAATAAATGATTTGAGCCTTCAAAAAGAAATCATAATAAAAAATAGAAATCATGACACACAAGGGTATAGAAAATGAATAAGGTAATACTAAACTTATGAACTCAAATAAAGAAAAATATAAAACCCTAGGATAAAAAATGAGAAACAACCATAGAGATAACATTTGGCTCTGGCTGGGGATAAAGCTCTCCCTGTGAAGCTTTAACAACATCTTGACCTATGCCTTCTGAAATTTGCTAAAGTCATAATTTCTGTCTTATTGGGCTAGAGTCTTATTCATAAAACTAAAATGATATATACAATGACCTTCTGCAACTCAATATGTGTGAAAATACTTTAGAAACATCCATTCATTGGACCTGCAATCTCTTCACCATTCAAACTCTGCAAAACAAAAGTATTATTTCCCAGAATCTTGATCACTATAAAAGGCCCTATGCATAAATTATCGAACTTTCCATGCTTACCTTTTTCGTCCTTTCATGCATCCCACCTAAGAACAAGATCACCCACTGCAAAAACATCCTTTTTAACTTTCTTATCAAAAATTTCTTTCACCTTTTTTATGTGCATCTCAGCTGTATTTTTAATGGTTTCTCTCTCATGTTGCAATTGGATTATCTGAAACATTCTTCTTCTTATATCATCAGGTTCTTCTTTTATTTCCTGCATGAATTTAATTACTGGAGAAGCTAATTGAACAGTAAAAAAAGCATCCACTCCATATACCAATTGAAAAGTGGATGTCCCAATTGACTTCTTTATAGTTACTCTATCATCCCAAAAAACAAATTTTAATTTGGTATCCTAGCTCCTTTTATTTTCAAATGACATTTTCTTGATACTGTTCACAATGTTTTTATTAATGGACTCTGCTAATCCATTACCCTATGGGTAATATGGTGTGGACTGTTTCAAGTTAATATTATTTTCTTCACAAAATTTCATCATCTTTTTTTATTTAAAAGCAAGAGCATTATCAATAATTAATTTCCTAGGGCATCCAAATCTGCTAAGAATATTTTCCTGAAGGAAATTAATTAAGACTTGTTCAATTTATGTCCTTGTGGGGATTGCCTCCACCCACTTAGTGAAAACATCAGTGGCATTTAAAATCCATTTGTGCTGACCACTAGAAGGAGGATGAATTTCTCCTATGAAATCTAAACCCCACTGCTAAAATGGAAAGTTTACTATTATAGGCTTCAAGGGTGATGACTAAAGTTTATGCTTACCTGCAAAATTTTGACACTCCACACATGCTCTGACCTGATGGTATACATATGAGAAAAGAGTAGGCCAACAATTTCCTACTCTTAGGATTTTAAATGTAGTTTCCTTCTAGTACTTGTGCCTACCACATACTCCACTGTACAATTCGGCAGTAACAGCATCAACCTATGATTTTTCCAAACACTTCAACAGTATTCCTCCAAGATCTTTCCAGTACAAGACCTGATCTATTAAAATGTATTTCTTTTCTTTAAGTTTTAATGATCTGCATTCATTTCTATTCAATTCTAGAGGGAATTGCAAGTATAAAAGGAAATATACAATGTCTTTATACTAAGCAGAATCACCATACCTGCTATAAATCTGCTACTTATCGTATTCTGTTGCCATATCTTGTTCTGAATTTTTTGCCATCAAATGAAGATTTAATACCTGACAATTTGATTATGTTAGAAGCTTAGCTAAGCCCTGGCCTTTCACCAATTTTGTTGGTTTGATATCCACATCACATTCCATAACGTTTTCTATCCATATACCTCTTTTTCCCTCACTGTCAGGTTGTGTTAAAATCTCCTTGACTGCTGAACTTGGAACATATGCCAAAATCTTGGAATGTAAAACATATATTCTGAAAAATTTGAGAGCTTTAACTAATGCATATGCTTGCTTTTCCATTGTATTATATTTAAGCTCTGAATCTCTTAATGTTTTACTGAAAAAAGAAATTGGTTGTTCCAAGCCATCTGAATTCTTTTGCAATAACACAACAGCTATGGTATCTTCAGATGCAAATGAAAAAATTGCAAAATCCTTTGTATAATCTGGAGCTATCAATACTGGTGATTCTATCAATGCATGCTTTATTGCTTCAAATGACTATCTAGCCTAATCTAACCATTTAACTTCCCTATCCTTCTTGAGCATCTCAGTGATATGTTTGATAATTTCTGTGAAATTAGGAATAAACCATCTTAAAAAAATTATTTTTCCAATGAAAGATTGAATCTCCTTTTTATTTCTAGGAATATTAATTTTTAAGATGGCTTTTACTCTCTCTGGATCTATTTTGATTCCTTCAACAGAAACAATATGCCCTAACAACTTACCTTCTGTCTTAGCAAAGTGAGACTTTTTTGGGTTTAATGACAAACCAAATTTTTGGCACTTAATAAAAGTCTGTCTTAAATGTTTCAGATGATCTTCATCAAACTTGGAGAAGACTGTAATATCATCTTGGTATATTACTACAATTTTTTCATTCTCCCCCACAAAGGCTATGTCCATAGCCCTCTGAAAAGTGGCAGCTGCATTCATAATCCCAAAAGGCATTTTATCATACATAAAAGTCCCCCATGGAGTTGTGAATGTTGTTTTTTCTCTATCTTCAGGTTGTATTGCAATCTGGTTATAACCAGAAAAACCATCAATAATTGAAATCCTATGAAATCCTACAACTCTCTGTAAAATCTGATCAATTTTTGGTAATGAATAATTATCTTTCAAACAAGATCTGTTCAAGTTGCGGAAATCAACACAAAGCCTTATTTCTCCATTTTTCTTATGTACAGGCACCAAATTTGCAATCCATGATGAATATCTCAGACATACAATAATTTTTGCATCCAATAATTTCTTTACCTCCTTTTCAATTACTGGCAGCAATGTTGGGTTAAGCCTTCTAAGTTTCTGTTTAAAAGGCTTAGTATTTTGTTTCAAAGGAATTTTATGCTGAATTATGCTAGTGTCATAAGTTCTTAAATCTTGATATGACCAAGCAAAAATGTCCACAAATTCTTTCAGCAAACTAATATATTTTTTATTTTCCTTTTCTGACAGTGATTTTGACATTTTGATCGTTTTAGGTTCAGCTTCAGAACCAATGTTATAATCTATAATATTCTCTTCAGTGGTCTACAAGGTGGGATTCAACAACGTATCATCCTTTGAAAACAACCTCTCAAGTGGAACAAGTCCCTTAGGAACGAAATTTCCTTTTAATTCAACAATCTTATGATAAGCTATTGAATCATTTCTACAAGGTTCATTTTCCATTAATTCAAAATCTTGTTCTTGATCAACTAAGTCATTTGAAAATTCACCTACTAACTCCAAAAATTCTTTGATCTCCTGATCATCATGAAAAACTTTCCAGTGTTTGATGTCATCTGGAACAGATGGTCTATATCTTACATCAATTGGATACTTCAAATGTGTCACTTTTGGAACCTTAAAATAGGCTGCTGCTAAGGCTAGGGAATCATCTATTTCATTATATTCTCTTGGAACAAAATTTATATTGAAAGCTATAAAGAAAATTTTTATTAAATCCCAAGCCTCATTTCTATAAACTTTCAATAAATGTTGCTTTACCCGGTAAACATTCTTTACTTGCTGAATTACTAATTCGGAGTTGCCAAACACAGCAAGCTCTTGAATACCCAAGTCTTTTGCTGCTTTTAATCCAAGAATCAAAGCCTCATACTCAGCAGTATTATTGGTTGTTTTAAATTCCAATTTGTACATAAGAGAAATGACCTCACCTCTAGCTGAAATCAATAACACTCCTTCTTCTGCTCCATCCTTACTTGATGAACCATCAAAATACATCTGCCATAAGCCATTTGGTTCTTCTTTCTTTATCTGAACTGGAATATTTTTATGTACTTGTAAAACTCCTTCAACCTCATCACTTAATTGCAACATACAAGAACCAAGGTTCTCATCAATTGAATAAATTGGATGATTATTAGGGTGTTTACTATCACTTACCAAATATTCCATTTGTACTTCTCTGTAAAGTCTTCTGAATTCTCCTCCAAATAATGGGATTGTAGCATATGAAAGATCCATTTGCAGAGTTCCTCCCACTCTCTTTGCCCAAGATCTAGAAAATAGCATACCAAATTTAGGAGAAATATCTGCTACAACTATATCCATCAATACACTCTTCATAGGTACTTGAGTTAAATTCACCACCAGATACTTAATAACCCCAATACACTTCACTTCCCTAGAATAAAATGCATACAAATCATGATATGGTCTAGTAACACTCATCCCTAAAGCTTCCATGATTGATTTTGACATGAGGTTATGTGAAGCTCTTGAATTTAGAAGACAATTGTGTACTAACTGCTCATGCACTAAGAGAGTCACATAAAAAGGAGGAGGATATTCTGAATTATCATTAGGCTAATCAAAAGTTTTGGAACCCATAGTGATAGTAGGTTTTTCATCTTACAAATTGATTTCATCAGATGGGATAGGACTCAGTGCATTTTTAAAAGTTTTAAAAGATGCTTCCCTGTAAACCTTGTTTTTAATCAACTCTATTAAAGGAACAGGGATCTTAACCTTATTAAGTTCATGCTCCAAATTAAACCCACCTACAACTTTATTCACTTCCTATAGACTTACCACTTCATCTCTTTTCTCTTTTACAATTTGTTTTTTATTTGAAGGCATATTTTGTTTAGGATGGTGAACTTTCACAATCTTTTTAGCCTGTGCTGCATGTTTTACCCCTGATTTAAGACCATATGATTTTTGTGGAATTTCCTGACAAATTTCAGGCATGGACATTTGATAATCATTTTCTTCATAATGATCCAGTATTGTAGCATAATGATAATCAGCTTTAGTCAAAAAATGAGAAGAAGAATCATCATCAAAATGACTAGTGTTATGTTCTTGTTCTTCCAAATCATCTAACGCTCCTTCATCTATCTCATATGACTCATCTTCTCTCACATTATTATTTTGAAAAGGAGGTTGAATCCTCTGTTCTTCATTTTCTCTCCTCTCCCTCTGAATATCATTATTTCGTCTTTCTCTTGGCAAAAACCTAGGGACAAAAGGTCTTCTGAACTGGTTTTGATTTATTTCTCCTTCAGGTATATGATTGTTCTGATTTTTATTTCCCAACTCCAACCTATCAATCTTAACAGATAAATTTTTAATGATTTTATTCATTTCATCCATTTTACTGTCTGAAGCTCTTCCTGTAGGATTGGATGGAATGATTTCTTTTTTACCTTTTTTATCTATAGTTTGATACTCTGTTTCGTCTTTCAGTTTGTTTGAAGCCAAAATATCCGACTCTACTTCCAATGCTGCATCTTCCATATTTAGAAGTGACACAGACTTTCTTTCCCTCAATAACAAACAAAACCCATGATCAAAAGAGTTTGCATAAGTTAACTTTGCTGATGTCTCTGAGGGTTTTGTTTCAGCCAATATTCTGCTATACATTTTATTGAACCTTTTAGAAAAATCTCCCATAGCTTCATCTTTCTTTCTTTTCAATGATCCAAACTATGTAATGTAGTATAAATAATCTTTAGTATCTCCCCATTGTCTCATGAACACCTCTTCTAAATCAGCTATACCATCTATAGAGTTTGGTGGTAATTCTCTAAACAATTTTCTCACTTCACCATCTAAACTTTGAACAAAAACCCTCATCCAAACATCTTCATTTTCAAAATTTTGATAGTCTGCATAACTCAAGTATGTATTCCAGTGCTCTTCTGCTGTAATATCTCCTTGACCATTAAATCTCAGAAGATATTTCTGGTAATCTCCTCCTGGAAGAGCATTGAGAGGCTGGGGCAAAACTAGTGGGGCATATCTTGCTACTACCATAGAAACCATCCTATTTTGAGGCTGATCCATTCTAGGGATAGAAATATTTGAATGTGAATTAGACTGATTGGTTCTTGAATGTTGTGATGAAGGAGGCAAATTACTAGGATTTGGTTGATTCACTGGGATGGTCTTAACAAAAGGTATGTGGGTTGAAAACAAATAAGAAGCTCCTGTCTGCAATGCTTCAAGTTTAACCTCCTCAGATAATAAACGATTTGTGAAAACTTGGAAATTGTCAATTTGAGAAGGCGTAAATAGCAGATCTAATTCTTCTTTTCCTTTCTCAGAATGTGGATCGAAAGAAGGAACAAGGAAAAATGAAGATTCATGAATCTCCAAGGCTGAGGGATGTTTAAATTTTTCTAATGCGGTAGAACTTAACCTTCTCCTAGCCTCTTTTAATATTTGTTCAGGATCTGAGACTCCTAGATTTAAAGGTGATGAGGGATTTCCTTGAGTTCCTATCCTTTTTGAAGCCACTGTAACTTTCTGTAGTGACTAATGCAGTCTATAACAGGTCTCACTTATCTTGTTCACCTTCCAAAATCAGATACATAAAGATGTCGAATACCCAGGGAAGATGTGCTTTCATTTCTCCGTCCCCGGCAACAGAGCCATAAGATGTTATCCCTAAAGTTTAACCTAGACTACTGGGGTTCAAGCTGAGAGAAATATTTAAAGATAATTCAATATTATAAAATCAAAATCAAAACAGAAATGGTATGTAATCAAAAGATACAGGGAAATCAAATAACCATCATAGAGTTTTATGACATAAAATAAAATTCAAAATTCAAAAACAGGAGGAGTACAAACATGAATTTATGAAATGAACTTGGTTCTATCACTGCATATTAAATGGTAACTGCACCTTATCATAAGAACCATGTAATGGATTTTAAGATGACTGTACACAAGATAAATTCACAATAAGAATACAATTCATAAAAAAGAACAAAATAAGCTCACAACCATAATCATATCAAAGTAAGTCCTGTACTAACGATGCAAAGAGTTTTTTATGTCTTACAGTTCATATTCAAAACTAGATTCCCATCTCTGATTGTGAACCCCTTCACATCTAACTACCAGTCCTTGTATACAAAAACTTCTGAGTTTTGAAACAATTATCAGATCCTATTTTCATGCATTGAATTTCTTCAAAAATAGAAAAGTCGATCTTCTAAAATAGACTTAATACAAGTGTAATAGAAATAGAAATAAAAATAGATATCTGTCAAACCCTAATTACTTCCAAAGCTAACTATCATCCTAAGTCTAAAGACTCTTAGAAGCTTCTGCTAAAACAATCAGATCACTTAAAACTTGGGATCTCTTTTGCAATATGGCAAATTCAGCATCCTTATTCTCAATTTGATTGTGCGCCTCTTTACTTTGGGTCTTCATGTGTTCATATTGCTTCTAGATAGCTCTCTTCTCTTTCAAGATGTCTTCTGATATTGAAAGTAGCTTTTGGTAATCAGTTTATTTTTCCTCCAAGTCTTCTCGTAACCTTTTATTTGTAGTCATTAATTTTTCATTGATATTCTACAAAAACTTGGTTTGCTCCTTATATGTCTGTAGAGACTTTTTAATCTGGTTCAACTCTGGAGCTATTTCAATAGCCTTTTCTTTCATAAGAAGTTCATCTTGTTGTGGAGATTTTGAGACTGAACAGTCTTCAAAATACACCTGTTTACTTGTGCAAAATATTTTAGGTATAGATCCTGCAACACCCTAAAGATCAATGAAATTTTCATTTTCTAAATTGTATTGATTCTTGGATGCATGTATAGTTTCCTCACTGAAAGAATCATTTACCATTACAAGATCTCCACAGTCTTCATTTCTATTCCTTGGATTATGCACTAATTCCATTTCTTCTTGCATCTTACTCCTTATCCTAGTCCTATGCTTTAAACTAATGCCTTCTGGATTCAAAACCTCAATTCGTTATTCTTTCTTTGAAGTTATATTTTTTATAACCATACGTTTCAGGCTTTTTATGCTCTTATTTTAGCTGTTTATTTGATGTTTCATCTGTAACTAAAGCTTCAGGAAACAAGTTATTTATTTGGTTTGGATTTTCTACAAAACCCTTTCCTTCTGCTACAATATCTTCAATCTGTTCTTTTCTTCAAACCCTAACTCTGAAAAAACACTTTCCCAACTTCATCCTTCTTTATTCAATTGTGAAATCAGCAACAATTTGATCAAACCCTGGTGATATATAGAACGAGCAGTGTGTTCTGGATGGGTTTGAACCCATGTGACCATCTTTTGCAGGCTTTTTAACAGACAAAATGGAATATTAAGTTTTAAACTTCCATTGAGATGTATTAACAACCTCAAATGACACTTGAGGATTCTATCATAGCGACCTTCACAAGTGATATAATTTTGAACCATTTCCAAAGGAATTTTCCAATTGGGTTTTATCTTACTTACATGAATACCATTCTTCCCGTCCAATTTGTCAAACTCTCGCAACAAGAAATTGCCATAATTGCCCTAAAAATCCTGCTGCTTAAACGACCTTTCTCCTTGTGCTGGAACCCCTATTGCTTCTGCAATAGATTCTTCATTCATCGTAGCCTTCAAATTCTTGAGCTGAACCACTCCTTTGTAATTTTTAATGAAAGCCCAAGTCACCTGTGTATTATAACCCTGCAACTTTTCATACAAGGAAAACCAACCCACATTTCTCATTAACTGAGCTAATCTTGGAAATTGCATTATCCATTGTGTATTATCCAGTTCCAATCTACAAATCAAACCTCTCAGTCTTCTTTTCACCAAAATATCTGCGTCTTCCTCTATTGCTACCTTCGACATTCTGCAAATTTTTCACAATACAAACTACACAAACCTAATGAAATTCGATACAGTAGCATAAAACAGGTTTAATGTAATATTGATTATGTCACTGTCAACACTGTCAATACTGGTACCATTGTCCATCATATTAAATGATATCAAATGCCTCGACTTCATACAAAAACACTTGTGAAAGGAAAAGCGTGCCACGATCAACATTCATTCATCATTTAGACATGCCTTCAAAGAATAATGATAATGCTTTAAACCATAGTACCATCCCTGCCATGTGTACAATCTTTTCCATGTGTTTAATATATCCATATACTTTTGTTCCATTATCAAACTTTAAAATAATATCATGGATAAAACCAACTGGCAGCGATGCAATGCTTTTCTTTCTAAGAAATGCTGCCAGTTTATATAACCCATTTTATACTTGATTTTGTCATAAAATCTCTTGCTCTAATACAAGCCCATAACTTTAAACAATAAATGATTTGTGCTTTCAAAAAGAAATCATAATAAAAAATAGAAATCATGACACACAAGGGTATAGACAAGGAATAAGGTAATACTAAACTTATGAACTCAAATAAAGAAAAATATAAAACCCTGGGATAAAAAATGAGAAACAACCATAGAGATAACACCAAGAACTACACCTTACAAATGTAAGGCAAGGAAAGTGGAATTTTTCAAACATGAGACTTAATCTTCAAGGGGAAAATCAACTAAACATAATACTAAAAAACATAAAGATTCTAGTCAAAGTAGTGATAGTAACAAGAAGAAAAAGAAATACAAACCATTTGAAGAAATTTCTGGTGAATTCAAAAAGATCAAACCTCCTATGTTTAATGGAGAGATCGAAAATGAAGAAGAAGCAAAAGTTTGGCTATTTGGAATGAAAATATATTTCTAGATTTATAACTATTGTGACAAATTAATAGCAAAAATGGCAGCTTATAACTTAACATGAAAAGTTGATATCTGGTGGGAAGACATAAAAAAAGTAAATGGCATAAAATAATGTTATGTAATGTGGAAAACCTTCATGAAACATTTTAAACGAGATTATTTATTAGTACAATATTACGAAGAAAAAGCTAAAGAATTTTACAAATTAAGATTAGGTGCCATGACCATGAAATAACTTTGTAGTAAATTCTTAAGTTTACTTTGTTATGTGCCTTATATCATTGATGAGAATCAAAAAATACAACATTTCCTTAGTTCTATACCTCTTATGTTCAAAGCGAGAATCAAATATGATAATTCGAGAACTATGGAAGAGGAAATGAGAAAAGGAAACTTCTGCTATAATCAAAATGATAACAAACATGAAAACATACCTATCTGGAAAACTAAAAGGCATGATAACTTTAAACAGAAAAAGAAATGAACTAAGTTTTATAACAATACTGTGAATAACTGTCGGGGATATCAAGGGAATAATTATAAAAATTCTACTCTAGCATATATAAATCCAACATTTATAATCATATATAACTACATCCATGGATGAAAATATTCATAGTCATACACATGCAATGGACAAGAAATTGATATTTCTATTAATAATGAACATAGATAACAATGACAAACTTTGTCGGCACCTCGTCGAAATGGAGAAACAGAGTCCTCCACCAAGGCCTACACCACTTCAATCCTCCATCTCAATGGCAAGCTTACAAAGAAATGACAAGCTTGGGAAGAGCAGCAATGTGTGTTCAAAAAGGACAAAGGGATGCAAACTCAAACATAAGAAAATGAGGCAACAATGAGCTATAGTTTCCTTTCTCTCTAATGTTCTCCTCCTCTAATGCATCCAAGAGGCTCAATATATATCCCTTCAATAGGCAATAAAGGGTCGATTCGGAGCATTTATAGGCATATGGAAGGCCAATAGTCAAGTTATTCAGGACTCATTGAGGAAAACTCCAAATGTTTTTTTTATGCACATTCCCTGATGTACATAGGCTATAGTGGAGAAACATGTGTGTACACGCGGATTTTAATCTAAAACCCACGTATGGCAATAAACATGTGTTATTTAAGGTATTTCTTGGATCATCAAAGTATAATTCAACAAGACGAGTCCAAACAGTCTGTAGAGGGACATGGGAGGCCATAAAAGTGTGATCTACCAAGTGTGGTAAAATCATCTATAACACTCACCATGAAGAAATCAAATATCTTGTACCATTTTCCTACTCAAGATTTTAACCCATACAATTATCTCTTGAACTTTGCAAACAAATATTTTTTTGTGATCCTAAACTCCTTTAGTGCTCGACCTTGAATATTGCATTCGAAACCTTGACCACCTAGACAAGACTTCCAAGTGATCATTCATAGCTCACCTCCAAGCTCATTTACAATGGAGTTCACCAAGCCTTTAAACATGCTTCATTATATGCAATGATGTGCACCATACCATGGGAGACCAAAAAAATGTGGTTAACACCACAATTGTTGTCCTACAACAAGGTTTAACTCATGACTCATTAACCGAGTCAAATTTAACTCACACATAGGTGCCCCACTCCTCATTAGGCTACCGAAATATTTATCTACAATTTTCATAGGTCACCCAATAGCCCAAGGATACACATTCCTAACTAGTTCTTAGAGTGATATGGCCATTTACATGCAATAAATTTCAACCCCAAAATGTGTATTTTCTCAGGGCGACTCCATAATCACAATTGTTTCCATTTTACATGCACTTACAAATTCTGCTCGCACTCAAATATTTAACATATGGGCACTTACCACTCCAATTTCATCCATAAATCACATAAGCATAGGCATGCTTTCATACACGATTTGAAAAAAGAGAGTACCTTAACAACCCATCGAATTTGGTGCATGGATTTACAAAATAACTTTGTTTACCATCGAAATTGGTGCTTGCATTTACAAAATGAAATGACTTTGTTTAGTAACCTTATCGAGATGGCCGCATGTGACAAGAGCATATGCCAGTTATGAACCAAATGACATTGTTAATTTCATAGCTTCCCACATGGATTTCTTGCACACCATGACCACCTTAGCCTCCCGCACCGTAACCTCTATCATTGTCCCCAAAGTCAAAATAACAAACTACACAGTCCAACATGCAAGAAACTTATGCGCCTCTGCCGAATCTCATATCATTTCCAGACCACACATCTACAAACTTTGGTGAGGGTCTTACTCCATGGTCAATAGATTAAGGCTCCTCTTCGGAGCGGGAAAAGCAGTAGTCACCTACAGAAGGAATAAGGGCGACAATAGAAGATCTCTCTCATCAATGATTCACAAGGTCACTCCATTCAGCAATACTTAGCTTGTTGTAGAGCATTTAATACGACTGTAGTAGACATGCCAACCCTTGGATCTTAAACAGATTTAATCCAAAAATTAGCATGACTACTGCAGTTGGCATATTTCATCACCCCTCACTTAAATGGGTATGTGATGCATTGGCATAATTAGTATCACTCCAACAAGAGATCTATTCTCCAACAACGTGGAGCCTCCACCAAATCATGGTTTCTACGGGGGACTCTTCTTTAGAGTTATGTAAGTCCTGTGAGAAGTGACCAAACTCATCGCATTGTGACAGTTTTTGCTACTTCTTTAAAGGTGCCATCTCCTCTACAACTACAGTGTTTGTGATATCTTTAAAGGTGCTAGTTGAATGATAAAGCATCATTATTATATAATGCAAAGTTTGGTGGTTCAATTCAACCTTACTCTATAATTTTTAATTAGTTTTACTTAAACAATGAAGATATATTTTTCATTGTCTCAACATTAGATAATATAGTCATTTATAAAAACAATATGGCAATAATTTAAAACACTTTTTAAAGCTAATATTTAACACATTTTAGTTTTTTTTTTCATTAATAGAAACAATAATCTAAGAAAATACGTTTTTTTTCTGAACAAAAAATTTAAAACACTTTTTTAAAAATTAATTTATTTAAAATAATGTTTATTTTTTTATATTTCAAATTGAAACAATTTGTACAAAAAATGTCTTAGATATTCTCTCAAAACACTTTCTTTTGTATGTAATAGTATCTCTTTACCCAATAGAGCTAGTGATCTCTCTATTCTCAACACCAATTTCTCTAGATCAGGATTATATCTAGGCTTAAGACGGAATCAATATGATTTATTATTTGTTGTTTAAGGTCACATTATTATTTTGTTTTTTATATAATATTTTTTTTATAGTAATCACATGTTACTTAATGTTATAGGATATGATGAAATCAATACAATTTATTTATTTTTGGTTCAAGGGCCCACATTATGTTACATAACTTTACACAATGTTATATGTTACAACATCTTCCTCATGCTTGGTTGGAGAGCAGCTAGATACTATGGGTGCACTAACATTTATAGAGAGCATACATCCATCTTAAATGAGGCATCCAATTTCTTATTGTGTTATTTTTTTTAACTCAATTTTTTTACACTTCTACACAAAATTTGATTTTTTAATGACTTTCTATTTCGTTTAAATTTTTTATTTTATGAAGGGATATGGATTTTTTAATTATTTGTTATTTGGTTTTCATTTTCTTATTTTATGAATTTTAAAATTTTTAGTTTTTGTACATGAATTTTGGACTTTTTAGTTTTTGTACATTTACATTACGTTATGTGGCAACCTCTTCCCCATACTTGTTGTAAAGCAACCACCAAATAACTATATGAAACATTGAATTCTCATCTCTTGCATCATATAATACAAAAGTAAAATGTTCACAAAAATTTAATAAACAAAAAAACCATAACAAATAATGACCAATGAATGTTTTTTTTGTAGACCTTTAAATAGGCTTCTTCACATGTAATATCATGGTCCATTACCATAAACCTATAAAAATAATACGAATATATATGTATCATATATATATTATTTAAACTTTGATAAATAAAATTAAAAAGGGAATATATATATATATATATATATATATATATATGAGGTTAGGTGTAGATTTTATTTTTTAAATCTTTTAAAAAAGGGTAACTTTTAGTTTTGTTTGACATGATAATATATAATAAAGGAAACTTTAAGTTTTAAATAAATTGCAATGAAAATCTTGAAATCAGCTAATTGAAAACAAAGGTTACAATTAAAATAGAAAACAAATGTTACAATTACATCATATTTTGTGTTTAAATTTACAATTTTTTTGAAAACATAACCTAAAAAATTTATGTTTTTGCAAAAAAAATTTAAATAAAAAAATGAATAAATTAAAATTAAAAGAAAAAAAACATATTTTTTAATTTTGAATAAAAAAAAATATATTTAAAAAAAAACATATAAAATAAAATTTAAATTAAAAAGAAAATTAATATTTTTTTATTTAAATTAAAAGAAAAAACATAATTTTATTAATAAAAAGAAAAGAAATTTACTTAAACACTTCGGCATCCTTTAAAAAATATTTAATGACTTTGACATCCTTTAATAAAAAAATGAAAAGAAATTGAAATTTTGAATAAACATATTTTTTTAAATTACCAAATTAAAAAAAAATCATTGAAAATCATTTTTAACCCCAAAATTCAGCATCCTTATTCTCCATTTGATTGTGCGCCTCTTTACTTATGGCTCACCTCTCTTCCATTTTCTCCTTGCTAACGTGCCCCCTTCCAAATCGGAACCTTCCACTCAGTTTCATTACATCCCCCCACTTCCTATGCAGAATCCAACGTGTTAAAAATAATACCAACCGTTTGGAATTATAGAATCCAAGTGGCATCAAAGGGTTTACACGTTCCACCATCAAAACAGAACAAAATCTCTCGAATCCCTCTCAAGGATACAAAATGGTCTACGACATTTAAATGCATGATGATTTTAAACAATACCACTAAGTTATGATACCATGGTGACAAAGTTGTAGTGTAAATATAATATAATGTTTTAAAACAATTATATATATATATATATATATATATATATATATATATATATTCTCGAGAGAAAAAAATACTTTATCATAGAATAACATGGACTCCTCGTAAGAGCTTACATCACTGCACCTAAGTACTCATTAAGATGAATTCTTATAGCATATCTGTGTATAATAGCTTGTTCTTTGATCTATACAAAAAGCCACCATCATCTTTCGAAGTTTTGAATCTTTAGTCTTCAGCAAAACAAACATAAAGACATTGTTTCCTCAAAACGACCGAGGCTCCAAATCTCAAGGAGAATTTTCTATGTAAGCTCAAGGAGAATTTTTTATGTCTTACAGTTCATATTCAAAAATGGATTCCCAACTCTGATTGCCACCCCCTTCACATCTAACTACCAGTCCTTGTATACAAAAACTTCTGAGTTTTGAAACAATTATCAGATCCTATTTTCATGCATCGAATTTCTTCAAAAATAGAAAAGTCGATCTTCTAAAACAGACTTAATACAAGTGTAATACAAATAGAAATAAAAATAGACATCTGTCAAACCCTAATTACTTTCAAAACTAACTATCATCCTAAGTCTAAAGACTCTTAGAAGCTTCTGCTAAAACAGTAAGATCACTTCAAACTTGGGATCTCTTTTGCAATCTGGAAAATTCAACATCCTTATTCTCCATTTGATTGTGCGCCTCTTTACTTTGGGTCTTCATGTGTTCATATTGCTTCTGGATAGCTCTCTTCTCTTTCAAGATGTCTTTAGATATTGAAAGTATCTTTTGGTAATTGGTTTATTTTTCCTCCAAGTCTTCTCGTAACCTTTTATTTGCAGTCATTAACTTTTCATTGATATTCTGCAAAAAATTGGTTTGCTCCTTATATGTATGTAGAGACTTTTTAATCTGGTTCAACTCTGGAGCTATTTCAATAGAATTTTCTTTCATAATAACTTCATCTTGTTGTGGATATTTTGAGACTGAACTGTCTTCAGAATACACCTGTTTACTTGTGCAAAATATTTTAGGTATAGATCCTGCAACACCCTGAAGATCAATGAAATTTTCATTTTCTAAATTTTATTGATCCTTGGATGCATGTATAGTTTCCTCATTAAAAGAATCATTTACCATTACAAGCTCTCCACATTCTTCATTTCTATTCCTTGGAATATGCACTAATTCCATTTCTACTTGCATCTTACTCCTTGGCCTAGTCCTAGGCTTTAAACTAATGTCTTCTGGATTCAAAACCTGAATTCGTTCTTCTTTCTTTGAAGTTATATTTTTTATAACCATACGTTTCAGGCTTTTTATGCTCTTATTTTAGCTGCTTATTTGATGTTTCATCTATAACTAAAGCTTCAGGAAACAAGTTATTTATCTGGTTTGGCTTTTCTACAAAACCCTTTCCTTCTGCTGCAATATGTTCAGTCTGTTCTTTTCTTCAAACCCTAACTCTGAAAAAACACTTTCCCAACTTCGTCCTTCTTTATTCAATTGGGAAATCAGTAACAGTTTGATCAAACCCTGGTGATATATAGAACGAGCAGTGTGTTTTGGATGGGTTTGAACCCATGTGACCATCTTTTGTAGGCTTTTTAACAGATAAAATGGAATATTAAGTTTTAAACTTCGATTGAGATGTATTAACAACCTCAAATGACACTTGAGGATTCTATCATAGTGACCTTCACAAGTGATATAATTTTGAACCATTTCCAAAGGAATTTTCCAATTGGGTTTTATCTTACTTACATGAATACCATTCTTCCCCTCCAATTTCTCAAACCCTGGCAACAAGAACTCACCATAATTGCCCTGAAAATCCTGCTGCTTAAACCACCTTTCTCCTTGTGCTAGAACCCCTATTGCTTCTGCAATATATTCTTCATTCACTGTAGCCTTCAAATTCTTGAGCTGAACCACTCCTTCTTTGTTATTTTTAATGAAAGCCTGAGTCACCTGTGTATTATAACCCTGCAAATTTTCATAGAAGAAAAACCAACCCACATTTCTCATTAACTGAGCTAATCTTGGAAATTGCATTATCCATTGTGTATTATCTGGTTCCAATCTACAAATCAAACCTCATGGTCTTCTTTTCACCAAAATATATGTGTCTTCCTCTATTGCTACCTTTGACATTTTGCAAATTTTTCACAATACAAACTACACAAACCTAATGAAATTCGATACAACAGCATAAAATAGGTTTAATGTAATATTGATTATGTCACTGTCAACACTGTCAATAATGGTACCATTGTCCATCATATTAAATGATATCAAATGCCTCAACTTCATACAAAAACACTTGTGAAAGAAAAAGCATGCCACGATCAACAAGTTCATTCATCATTTAGACATGCCTTCAAAGAATAATGATAATGCTTTAAACCATAGTACCATCCTTTCCATGTGTACAATCTTTTCCATGTGTTTAATATATCCATATACTTTCGTTCCATTATCAAACTTTAAAATAATATCATGGATAAAACCAACTGGCAGTGATGCAATGATTTTCTTTCTAAGAAATCCTGCTAGTTTATATAACCCATTTTATACTTGATTTTGTCATAAAATCTCTTGCTCTAATAGAATCCCATAACTTTAAACAATAAATGATTTGAGCCTTCAAAAAGAAATCATAATAAAAAATAGAAATCATGACACACAAGGGTATAGAAAAGGAATAAGGTAATACTAAACTTACGAACTCAAATAAAGAAAAATATAAAACCCTAGGATAAAAAATGAGAAACAACCATAGAGATAACACCAAGAACTACACCTTACAAATGTAAGGCAAGGAAAGTGGAATTTTCCAAACATGAGACTGAATTTTCAAGGGAAGAAATAACTAAACATAATACTAAAAAACATAAAGATTCTAGTGAAAGTAGTTATAGTAACAAGAAGAAAAAGAAATACAAACCATTTGAAGAAATTTCTGGTGAATTCAAAAAGATCAAACCGCCTATGTTTAATGGAGAGATCGAAAATGAAGAAGAAGCAAAAGTTTGGTTATTTGGAATGAAAATATATTTCTAGATTTATAACTATTGTGACGAATTAATAGTAAAAATGGCATCTTATAACTTAACATGAAAAGTTGATATCTGGTGGAAACACATAAAAAAGGTAAATGGCATAAAATAATGTTATGTAATGTGAAAAACCTTCACGAAACATTTTAAACGAGATTATTTATCAGAACAATATTACGAAGAAAAAGCTAAAGAATTTTACGAATTAAGATTAGGTGCCATGACCATGAAATAACTTTGTAGTAAATTCTTAAGTTTACTTTGTTATGTGCCTTATATCATTGATGAGAAACAAAAAATACAACATTTTCTCAGTTCTATGTCTCTTATGTTCAAAGCGAGAATCGAATATGATAATCCGAAAACTATGGAAGAGGAAATGAGAAAATGAAACTTCTGCTATAATCAAAATGATAACAAACATGAAAACATACCTATCTGGAAAACTAAAAGGCATGATAACTTTAAACAGAAAAAGAAATGAACTAAGTTTTATAACAATATTGTAAATAACTGTCGGGGATATCAAGGGAATAATTATAAAAATTATACTCTAGCATATATAAATCCAACATTTATAATCATATACAACTACATCCATGGATGAAAATTTTCATAGTCATACACACGTAATGGACAAGAAATTGATATTTCTATTAATAATGAATATAGATAACAATGACAAACTCTGTCAGCACCTTGTCGAAATGGAGAAACATAGTCCTCCACCCAGGCCTCCACCACTTCAATCCTCCATCTCAATGGCAAGCTTACAAACAAATAACAAGCTTGGGAAGAGTAACAATGTGTGCTCAAAAAGGACAAAGGGATGGAAACTCAAACATAAGAAAATGAGGCAACAATGAGCTATAGTTTCCTTTCTCACTAATGTTCTCCTCCTCTAATGCATCGAAGAGGCTCAATATATATCCCTTCAATAGGCAATGAAGGGTCGATTCGGAGCATTTCTAGGAATATGGAAGGCCAATAGTCAAGTTATTCGGGACTCATTGACGAAAACTCCAAATGTTTTTTTTATGCACATTCCCCGATTGTTATACAGCTGAATGGCACCTCTCCGTCCGAGTGCTGATATCCCTCATGTCGGTACACAAAAGGACACTTATGGATAGAGGTTTGCCCATTTTCACTATACATTGGCTCATCAGGAAATACATTACCTATATGCCCAGCTGTTTACTTTGCTATTTTGAGATTTTGAGTGCATGCGCGACTATCTTTATTGACATCTCGTGCATATGCACGAGTATTATGTTCAGCAGGTCGCGCATACATCTATGCGCGGGTTGCACTTGTATAGAGTCACGCATCATGCAC
>LPNX010065267.1:279916-289956 GCA_001517045.1 Pseudotsuga menziesii | reverse complement strand
CAAAGAATAATATGACGAGTGTAGTGACATCATTGATGCAGAACCTTCCAGCCACCAAGAAGAAAGGGAAGACCAGTTCAAGAAGAATGATGTCTGGGTGCAGTATCAAGACCTGAAGAGAAGTTCATAGTTCCGTCATGCAGTAGATGGAAACATCGTGGGATACAAAGCAAGATTCGTAGCATAAGGCTTCTCATGAAAAGAAGGCCTAGACTACGAAGAGACATTTGTAGCCACTGAAGAGTTTAAAAACATACATGATGAGCCTGATGAAGATCTTAACCTTTGCTACAAGGTTGAAGATGTAAGTCTATACACTAGATGATCACATAGAAGATTAGTAGCATAGGAAGCTACTTGTCACTCCGATACAGAATGTTTCAGTGCATAGAGTACAGGAATGTTCCAACCTTTGCTTCAAGGTTGAAGGTAGAAGACCAGTGATGTTCCTGTTATGTGTCGATGCACTATTGTTCTAGGCATGGAGGTGTGGCAAAGTACAGATGGAATCTTCCTTGGACAAGGGAAGTATGCAGTAGAGATCCTGAAGAGATTTGGGATGATGGACTGCAAGGCTTTGGCTACACCTATGGCATCGAACCTCAAGCTATTGAGTGATGCTTCATCAGAGTCGGTTGATGCTACGATGTATCGTCAGATTATTGGGTCATTGATGTACCTGACGAACACGAGACCAGACATTTTCTTTGATGTGAACACCTTGAGCTAGTACTTGACAGATCCAAGAAGTGTTCACTTGATTGCTGCAAAGCATATTCTGAGGTACCTGAAGGGTACAGTTGATTATGGGCTCAAGTACGATGGGAATCAGAAGATTAACCTGGAGGGTTATGTTGATTCAGATTGGGCAGGCAGTGCTGTCGACAAGAAGAGTACTTCAGGATGTTGCTTCAGTATGGGATCAGGTGTGATCTCTTGGTTTAGCAGGAAGCAATCCTGTGCGACACTGAGTACAGCTGAAGCAGAGTATGTCGCAGCTTGTTCAGCTAGTTGTGAGGCAGTATGGCTGCGAAAGATACTGCCTGATATATTTGATCTCTAGTTAGATGCTACTTGTATACATTGTGACAACCAGAGTTGCATGAAGTTGTCAGAGAATCCAGTGTTTCATGACAGGTCGAAGCATATCGAGATCAAATATCACTATATCAGGGATATGGTGCAGAGAGGAGCAGTGAAGCTCCTGTATGTTGCGACGGAGGAACAGATAGCTGATGTATTGATGAAGCCATTGGCTAGGCTGAAGTTCGAGTACTTCAGAGAGAGACTTGGTGTTCTCCAGATCGAGGCTTCCTCCCAGAGACAGTGATGAGACCCATAGCCATTCTGACATGGTGAGAGGATTGGTTCCTTCCATGGTCAGATGTAAGGGCTGAGCCATTCTGTCATGGTGAGAGGATTGGTTCCTTCCATGACTGATATGAGTGCTGATATCCATAGCCATTATGACGAGCAGGTCAGATGTAAGGGCTGAGCCATTCTGTCACGGTGAGAGGGTTGCTCCCTTCCATGTCAGATATAAGTGCTGGCCATTCTGTCGAGTAGGATAGATGTAAGGGCAGTTGCCATTCTAGGAATGGAGGCACCTGGTCAGTTACCAGGATCACTCAGTGTAAAAACTGAGTAGCCATTCCGATGTGATAGAGGGATGTGTTCCCACTTGATCAGATGTAAGGGCTGGACCATTCTGTTCATGGCTAAAGGATTAAGTTCCTTCCATGTCAGATGTGAGTGTTGGCCATTTCGACGAGCAGGTCGGATGTAAGGGCAACTGTTATAGCATATTTCACCACATTAGGTGAACCACACATTGTATGGCCTTCCCCTGTCCCGCTGCAGACTCATTAGCCCCTATGGACCACTTGTTGTCTTTTGATGTGACCCCCATCATCCCTAAAAACATAAGAATATTGATATACGCGGATTTTTCCCCGATAACCGCGTACATACGCGGATCTGTCCCCTATAGTTGTGTACATTGGGATGTGTGCAAAAATCCAAATCCTTTTGGAAGTTTCCTTGACTTGGATCTGACTCATATGACTCCTGGCCTTCCATATGCCTTGAGATCGCACAGATTCGACCTTTCAATACCCCTTTGGAAAGCTATATAAGGAACCCCTTGGTACATTGAAAGCATAAGAGAGAATTGAGAGCATCAAAACTATAGTCCATTGTTGCCAGAACTTTATGCTTCAGTCTGCATCCCTTTGTCCCTTGGAGCACTGTTGTGTTCTTCCCAAGCTTTCCCTTTGCTAGTAAGCTTGCTATCGAAGTGATGGAGGATTGAGGTGGTGGAGGCCCAAGTGGGGGATTCAGTTTCTCCGATTCGTAGACGTGCCGTCAGAGGTTGTCACTTGTAATCTCTGATTCATATTAATAGAAATATCTTTTCCTGTCCAGTAATGTGTATTTGAATGAATATTGTATCCATTGGAATATGTCAAATGCTTTTACATTATTGATTATATATGCTAGAATAGATCTAACACCATGAAATATAGTATGCTTGTATTGTTTACTTGTTGTTGAGGACATACTATAACAATTCAAGCTGAAGATTGGAAAGCTCAACGGGGATCTAATTCAACCGTCCGGAATAAGGTATGAGGTTCGATCCTTTAGTGTTAGATTGTTTATTTCTATTCAATATTGGGAAAGATTGATTTCTGGAGTCTAGTTGTCTGTTGTGGTACCCCAAGCCATAGGAATTTCTCTCCATAACAGAATTGGCGACTTTGCTGGGGAGTTCCTAGTTATTGTCCTTTGGGGGTTGGTTTCTTGGCATTGCTCTCTCTCTCTTGTTTCTGTGTCGGGTATGGGGGCATGTATGCCTGGTAGAGCCTGATTGGTGTGAATTAAGTCTCAGCCTGTCTGTCTGCCTTTGATTTGTGCATATTTTTCTTCCTGTACGTGGGTTTATTTCTTACAGTCGCGTATACACATGGTTTTCCCTGTGATTTCCGCGTATACACGCAGGTTTACTGCACACAGTCGCGTATACCCTGGTTTTTACCTTTTTGTGGAAGATAGGGGATTGCTGGGTGAGTTCTGATAGTTGCTGAGTCTCCTTTGGCACTGCCTGAGTCTGTTAATACCTCTGTTTTTTACCAGAAACATTTTTTTTTTTAGCCTAAATTTTTTTTTTTTTAGGAAAGTTCTTGTCATGGCATCTTTGATTTTTTGTTTGAGATTAGTGCATTAGAGTCCTTTTACCTTAGTGCTTTGCTGGAATGCTGTTTATGTGTGCTTGCAGAGTCTGGGGTGGCTAGAATCATTCTTTTGCTTTTCATATCTCTTTATTTGCAAAAAATACAAAAATATTTGCTTCTCATTATGCATTGCATTTTGCACATTGCATTGTACTTGCACTAGTTCTAGATTTGCTTTGGAGTAATAGTTAGGTGTTCATATAGGGAAATTTGCATCAGCATTTGAAGAAGAAATTGTGCATTACACGTAGTACTCATACCCTGTTTTCATGGACACATGCATTTGCATGGATTGTTAGGTGTGAATTTTACTTCTTGTTGCGTCATAACATCATTAGTTGCACAGCCATATCCTGTTTCTGAGTAATAAAGCCAAATAAAATCAATGCTAAATAAAATGAATTACACTCTTTTCTTTTATAGGGTGCACCAACAAGCTTAGGTTTTAGGATCTTGGAATAGTTCATTGTGAGTTAATTCTCCAAGATCACTAAACAACAACAACTAGGTGTCTGTCCAGGGAGTGTGTGAAATCCTTGGTATAACCGACGTTCTCAGGAAGCTCCTCTCAAAAGGGAGTCAAGCACTAGGGAGTGTGAGCAGTTGTCTGATTGGGATAACCCCTGGTCGATAACTGTGTAGCACCGGCGATATAGCCAGGATTGTATTCGTATCTGGGGCTCTTTCGAGAGTTTTGGGCTCAGCTACCCTGCCCATACGGTCAATCCCGCCCGCGACTGTCTGCCTGAGCGTTGATTATATTGAGGTGACCTTAGTGACCTTACCTAGGATATCGAGGGGGTACGTGTAAAGGTTATTTTGCATGTGTCCCGGCCAGGTTGGGGTCGAACAGCACAGTCGCTATACGCGTTGAAGCTGAGGGCCACAATAATTGGTTTCGAACCTCCGCTTGTGGTGACAAGGGCCTCTCAAGCCTCTCCTTGGAGAGACATACTGGCCACATTCGGGAGCTCACTTATCCAGCCCTTGTTTGCTTGCTTTTGGCTTTAGATTTTTTAGTGATTGCTCTGTGCACGCTAGTTGGCCTAGGGTTGACGTAAATAGAAAGTCTTTGCTATTTTTTGAGTCATTGTGGATTCGGGTGCGGCTCCGCGCCGTTCTCGTCGTTTAGCAGGACTTCCGCCTTCTACTGATCCTCCTCCTTTGGGAGAGGGACCTAGACAGTCCAGGCGGACTACGTCACACTTTGATTCACACACCATGGGAGATCATTCAGAGGACACATCTGAGACACTTCCTCCTCCCATTTGTGTTGACGATGGGGATTTTACACCTACGTATGATCCTTCACCCGACCTAACCGAGTTAGGACCTGTGATTTCTGAGATTGGAGCCATGTATGAGAGATCTATTCCTTCTAGGCCGGACCCCTCGTTATAGCACTACCGGTATGGCATGCCGAAAGATGCCGAGACTCACTTTGAGCCTGCCACCACTAGCTATGGTAGTTATGCTACTACTAGTTTTCCTATGCACGATTTGGCATTTAATGTCGAATCCAACTTTGACCCTAACACTATTCTTGGGGGCATTCCCATGCCTTACATTGCGGAGAGGTTTGGGAGTACTAGCCACGTTGCACCTTCCATCCCAGCAGTGGAAACTATCCCTTATTTACCCCCTAGGTCTAGAGTTAGTGAGCCCATAGCGATACCAGGTTCCAGACGAGTGACGATAGGCACTAGCACATATCTTCTTACCGAGATTCCTGCGTCCTTGCTTCCGAGTTCTTCGAATGAAAACCCTCCACCTTACTCACGTGGTCCTTCGAGTCGGCCCGTAGCTACGAGTCAGATCCGTACTGTGATTACTAGACCCTTTGTGTCTCAAGCCTACATACCACCCGCGGTCTCGGGAGGTTATGTTCATGTTTCTAGAGGTCAGGTTGCTACTTCCTTGACATATATCCCTACCTTGGGTATGTATATTCCCACTTCCGGAATGTATATACCTTCCTATGGAGTGTCCCATGAGCCATCGCAAGCGATGACCTATGGTTCCCATTATGGGACGCAGTATGGACAGGTCTCTGCACCTTATGGAGGCGGGTATTCACAACCTACCTATCCTCTAGCTTATGGCTTTGTAGCTCCCTCTAGTCAAGGTCCACCGCATTATGGTACTTCGGCACCACCCTATACGGGTCATACAGGAGGAGGCCACTATGCCCAAGGTCATGGTGGTAATCAATCCTATGTGAACCAGGGAGCCGCACCTAGACCTAACCATTCAAAGCTCCCTTTCCTTGCGACACTCAATTCACCTGACTTGTCGAGACTTACGAACGATCTAGTAGCTCATGACCCGGCATGGCCGGCTGTCCCTACCAAGATTCCTTCGGATATACCTAAATTCGAAGGCAAACCAGGAGAGGATCCTAGTGAACACGTTACGACATTCCACCTATGGTGCTCTTCCAATTCATTGCATCAGGACTTAGTCCGTCTGAGACTATTTCAATGCACCCTCACAGGGCCTACGACGAAATGGTATATAGAGTTACCTAGGGGTGCCTTTACCTTGTTCGACGATTTAGCGATGACTTTCCTTAATCACTTTCAGCTACCAGTGCGATCTGATGTTGGCATTGAACTCTTGTCGACATTTCGGCAAGATAAAGCCACCCATATTTCTGATTATATTCAGGAGTGGCGTAGACGAAAGAGATTAATCAAAGCCTTTATACCGCCGGAATTCCTCCTTGAGTGGTTCCTCAAGTCTTTATTGCCGTACATAGCGAAGGATGTGTCCACATCCGGAGTTCAGAATGAGGAACAAGCCATCTTTAGGGCGCAGGAACTAGACTTGATCTATGCTCAGTCTGGTTTGTTATATGAGATTATACCTAATGCTCCTTGTTCGAGTTTTGATCCCAAGGTTAAACCTAGACCACATGCCGATGGCATTGTGGGTTGTGCAAGTAAAAAGCCTACAGGTTCAGTTGCGAAACAAGTAGGTCAGTCATCTACCAACCAATCTGCTTCGGGACAAGCTACGGCTTCGTCTCATCCTGCCCAAATGGCGAATGTACATGCTATGCAAACGTCGGACCAGAAGGGTAACGAGCAACCCGGACGGAATCGTAAGAAGGGTAAAAATAATAAGAAGGGTGGGAATAAGAACGAAAATGCCAATAATAATGACAAGAACAATAAAAGTGCTGGGGGGGACAAGTAGAATAAATGTAAGGTTAAGTTTCCTTGCAAGCTATGTAAGGAATATCACCTCACATACTTGTGCCCTAGGATGGAAGAAGCTTCGAAGTTCATAGCACAGGGCCCAGCTGTGTTGACGAACCCTTTACCGCATAATCAGAATATGAACTCGAAGTCCCAGGACCAATCTAGTGATGATGATCCACCTGAGACTAGTGGTCGTGGGTGCATTAATATGGTCCGTGCTGCTAAAGTTGTGACATGTGCAAAAGATTATACTACGTCACAACCCATCCCAGTTAAAGAACCTGATCCACCAGGAACTCCTTTGCGTATTGAGAAATCGGCCAGTAAATTGGTGGATAAACCTGAAGCTGCACCTCGCATTCCTAAGGGGGTACTTAAGTGCTCAGGGCATAATCCAAATGCTTGAGCCACCCAGAACTATTCAGTTGTCGAGGACTTGGGTCATACTCCTTGTGCGATGTCTGCATTGGAGGTGCTTCAGAGTTGTCCGTCGCAAAGGAAGGCTTTGCTTTCCACTCTTGGTGTGAATGGTGATGACTCTCCAACAACGATCAAATTTGAAACCACAGGACATCAGCCTCGCTTGCCCTACTATGTGTCCCTTTTGATACATGTAGAATGCCTTAATATGACCGTCAAGCGGACTGTGATTGACGAGGGTGCTGCTTCCTCTGTGATGTCTTTGTCTTGTTGGAAGGGTCTTGGTTCTCCTGAGTTGTCAAAATCTAGGACCATGTTAACTGCTTTCGATGGGAGATCATTTAGGCCGCACGGTATTCTTCCTTCTCTTAAATTCCATTTGGGGGGGAAGACCGTTGTGATAGAGGTTGAGGTGGTTGCTGCGCCCCTTGACTACAATCTCTTACTGGGAAGGAATTGGATGTATAGTATGCAAGCCATTGCGTCTTTCGTGTTTCGCGTTGTAAGATTTCCTCATAATGGGAAGATTGTGACGATTGATCAGATGTCATTCAAGAATCCGCCTGTTACTGCATCGTCAGGAGCTTCGGTTCCGAAGGTTGAGCATTCCCAGCCGGCAACTGAGAGTGTGGGTGTAGGAATGTATCCATCCCTTATGGGGACCTTTAGCTGTTCTGCACCCGTTCTTATGATAGGATCGAGTATCGGTGGTGCTTCCACGTCTATGAAGTCGGTGTCCTTTCGCACGATTCATATGGGAGATACTTGGATTCTTCCTTCACTGAGTCCTTCGAGTGAGTCCATCGAGTCGAGTGTGCCGCTACCTGCAGTTGTGATTGCTTACCAAGCTAATATTAAGTCTCCTGCAGAGCCTTGTTCTTCCTCTTCATGGACAGAGGAGGAAGACCCCTATGTGCTGCCTGCATGGGTAGTACAGTCTTCTCATGCCCACGATTGCCTTGATATGGTTTTCCTTTCAGATGAAGAAATTATCGAGGCCATGTTGGGAGTTGAGCCGCCATGGGAGGAACTTCATCATAGATCTTATTTCCTTCCAGAGCTTGACCTTTTGGAGCATGAGGATTACAAGGAGATTCTTAGGCAGAAAGTTGGTAGACCTATGGTTCCATTAAGCTCTCCTGGTCAGATGGCTGATGGAAACATGGCGAACATATCGTCAACTATTCCTATCAACATTTCTCGCAATCCTGGTACGATTGAGAATGTCTACATTGGGGCAGATTGTTCCCAAGATGA
The DNA here is from genome assembly GCA_001517045.1 of Pseudotsuga menziesii. NCBI lineage: Eukaryota > Viridiplantae > Streptophyta > Pinopsida > Pinales > Pinaceae > Pseudotsuga > Pseudotsuga menziesii. The sequence continues at coordinate 281,843 of LPNX010065267.1, read as the reverse complement.
GATTCGTGAGTATACCGAGCTATTCAAGGAATTCCGCGATGTTTTTGCTTGGTCATACGATGAGATGCCAGGGATTGACCCTGGGATTGTCGAACATGAAATTAAAACTTACCCCAACGCTAAACCTGTTCGACAGCGTTTACGCGCCGTGAATCCTAGAAAAGCACCCGCCATAAAGGCAGAGATAGAGAAATTATTGAAAGCTGGTTTCATCTATCCCATTCCCTTGACGGAGTGGGTTTCAAACCCCGTTCCGGTAGATAAGAAGCAGGGAGCGATCGATATATGCACTGATTTCCGTGATTTAAATCATGCCTGTCCTAAGGATAACTTCCCCACACCGTTTATAGATCAGATTTTGGATGAGTGTGTGGGTAGCGAGGTGTTCTCCTTCATGGACTGATTTTCCAGATATAATCAGATTCAAATTAAACCCGAGGACCAACACAAGACTGCATTCATTTGTCCTTGGGGAACTTTTTCATATCGGAAAATGCCTTTCAGCCTTAAAAACGCCGGAGCTACGTTTTAGCGGGCGATGACCTTGATTTTCCACGATCTCAAGTCCATTATCGAAGTATTTTTGGATGACCTCGCTGCTCATTCTCGCATGAGGATGCATCATTCTTATCACTTGAGATTGGTTTTCGAAAGATGCCAGCATTATGTTGTTAGATTAAACCCTCATAAGTGCATCTTTTGCGTGAAATCAGGTCGTCTATTAGGATTCATCGTGTCGAAAGAGGGTATAAGAGTCGACCCCTTGAAGGTGGAGGCAATACTTCAGTTGTCTCCCCCGCGTAATATTCACCATCTTCAGTGTTTGCAAGGCATGGCAAACTTCCTACGAATATTTGTGGTCAATTTCTCCAATTTGACTAGAGGCTTTATGCGTCTCTTGAAGAAGGATACTCCCTTTGAATGGGATGAGCGAGCCCAGGAGTCCTTCGATGCACTTAAGCGAGCCCTAGCATCGGCCCCGGTGATTAGTCCTCCGGATTATAGCTGTGATTTCATATTATATGTGGCTGCGTTTTTAGAGACGATTGGGATGGTTTTGGTTCAGGAGGATGAGGAGCTTCAGGAGCATGTCATTTATTATCTGAGCCGAAACCTTATTGACGCAGAGATTCGATATTCTCATGTTGAGAAGCTTGCCTTAGCTACTGTACATGCGGTGCAGTGTTTGAGACATTATATTCGCCTTCGCCAGACCTTGGTTGTGGCACATGTCAATCCATTTCAGTTCGTCCTCACATGTAGGATGATAGGGGGAAAATACAATAAATGGATTGTCATCCTGCAAGAGTTTGATCTCGAATTTGTTTCAGCAAAATCGAAGAAATATTTAATCTTTGCAGAGCTCATATCGGATTTTTCGAGCGAGGCTGAGGAGTTGGTATGTGAAGATACGTTCGTGGACGAACACATTTTCTTAATCTCAACTGCTGACCCATGGTACGGGGATATCATAGTATATATGCAAACACAGAGGACCCCTACTCACCTCTCACGAGATGAGCGACGTCGATTACGTCACGTTTCCAAGAACTACCTCATAGTGGACAATACTTTGTACTGCCATGGAGTAGATTCCATTTTACGATGCTGTTTAACTCATGAGGAGGCTGAAGTAGTCTTGAATGATTGCCACGGAGGGGCGTGTGGTGGTCATTTGTCTGGGCTTGCTACAGCTCAGAAGATTCTTAGAGCTGGTTATTTTTGGCTGTCGATCTTCAAGGACTGTATTGAAGCAGTCAAGAGGTGCCACCCTTGCCAGGTGTTTGCACGCAATATGCGCTCTAAGCCGGCCCCATTACACCCTATTATCACCGCTGGTCCCTTCACCAAGTGGGGGTTGGATTTTATAGACTGCAACCCAGCTTCGACTGGGGGGCATCATCACATCATAGTAGCTGTCGATTAT
>LPNX010065267.1:120534-273063 GCA_001517045.1 Pseudotsuga menziesii | reverse complement strand
TGTGATGTGCTTATGTTTTATTGCTGTGCTTGTTATTCTCTCAGTGAAAAGATCCTAAGATCATAATGCTAGCTTAATGTGATGAAAAACTAACAAATCCCTTCAACTTAGGAAAAAACTTTGGCAACTAACCTTGTCTTAAGTCTTTCAACACTTTCATCTGATGCATACTTAGTTCTGTAGACCCATTTACATCTGACAAGTTTTCTTCCTTTTGGAAGAGGAACAAGATCCCAAGTATCATTCTTCATTAAGGAATGATATTCTTCATCCATAGCTGCATCCCAATCTGGATTTCCTGAAGCTTCTGCAAAAGTTTCTAGATCATGATTCTCGAAAACATGAGCCAAAAGAGAAGAGGCTCGCTGAAACTAAGAACGTGTTCGACGCTGATCTCTAGAATCACCGGCAATATCACTAGCTGCTTCACATGTTGAATGAACCCATCGAGGAAGTATTGGTGCTGGTGTAGTTGGAGGAACATGAGCAGGCGGAGGTGGATTTTCATCCTCACTGTCATCATCAGAAAATGGAGTTGGAAACCTGTCAAGGAAGCTAAAAGAAGAAGAAGAAGAAGGCACAATCACCGAATCAGGCTCGCAAGCCAAAGATGGCACACCCACCAAGCTAGGCTCGTAGGCCAAGAGATTTTCGTCAAATTTAACATCTCTTCTAATGATTATATCATGAGAATGTGGCTGAAGAAGTCTATAACCTTTTACATCTTCAGAATATCCAACAAATATGAACTTTTCACTTTTAGGTTGCAATGCTTTCCGTTTTTCATCCAGAATGTGAGCCCATGCTTCACAACCAAACACATGAAAGCGACTTACATCTGGTTTAATTTTACTCCATGCTTCTTCCGGTGTTATATCCTGCAAAACTTTAGTGGGTGTGCGATTAACTATGTAATTTGCACAATTTATGGCCTCAGCCCAATATTGAAGACTTAGTCCCTTAGATTGGATCATACAATTAGCCATTTTTCTTTTAAAGTGTGGTTCTTCCTTTCAGCTACACCATTTTATTGTGGTGTATATGGAATAGTGTGCTATTGTTGGATTCCTTGTTCAGTGCAAAAAGTAGTGAACATGTTGTTAACATATTCTCCTCCATTGTCATATCTTAACTTAATAATTTGATGACCAGATTGTTTTTCAACAAGAGCCTTGTAGGCTAAGAACATGTTAAATACTTCTCTCTTAATTTTTAGGAAGTAAACCCAAGTGCATCTGGAGTAGTCATCAATGAAAGTTAATAAATATTTGAAACCAGAAAATGAAGCAGACGAAAGAGGGCCACACAAGTCACTATGCACAAGCTCTAAGGGAACCAAGGCATGCCAAGAGGCATGTTTGTCAAAACTATCCCGATGATGTTTTTGGAGTACACAACCGAAACAAACACCATCCTTGCAAGATACCAGCGGAAGACCAGTCACCATATTGTCTTTACATAATTGTTGCAATGAGCGATAATTTAAGGGACCAAATCACTCATGCCAAAGTTTGCTCAAGTTATCACTATCAGCAACAAAAACTGAAGGAAAAGGTGATGACCCAAAGTTGTTAAATTTGTACAACCTAGTAATATCATCAATAGTTCCAGTAGCAAGGATATTTTGAGGATTTTAAAATCCTTGATTACAACTTGGTGAGGTGTAAACGTCACAATTTTACCTTCACCTGAATGAGTAATTTGATAGACTGATAACAAATTGCAGGAAATTTTTGAAACACATAGTACATCACTGAAATGACCATTTTATACTAGAACTATTCCAGATCCTACAACACTTATAGATCTATCATCACCAACAAATATTTGTTTGCTGTTACATTCATGCATAGTAGAAAACATGGCTTTATCCTTAGCGATATGATAAGATGCTCCAGAATCAATGAGCCATTCAATTGAAGTAGAAGAAGAAGATGCAGTATAAGAGTAACCAAAAGCACAAAGTGCATGTCCATGAGAGTTAGATTCTGAAGACGAATCTAGGATGATGTGGTGCGTCTTCATTACTGCTTCCAAAGCTAGAATCTTCTTAAAACACTTAGATTCATCATGATTATCTTTCCCACAAAAATTGCAATGACGCTCAGTCTTCTTTCCTTTTTGTTTGGATCCTTTGTCATTTTTTAAAGAAGGAGCTGATTGAGAGGGTTTGGGACCCTAGTTGTTTTGCTTATTATTGTGAAAATTATGTTTCTTAGGAGGCTTGGACTTTTCTTTCTGTTGGGACAATAAGGCTTTCCCAAATGTATCTACATTGTTAATTATTCCAAGATGAATGAGCTTATCTTGCTCTCTAATTAAGGAATCACAAAAGGATTCAAGGCTAGGCTCTTGATAGCTAGCTGCAATCAAGGATTCTTTCATGGAGTAGAATGTAGATACAAAAATAGAGTATGCAGGTCCAAGTTTGGAAAGAATATGATAAATACATTGTTTATCTTCTTTTTTAATCTTGCATTCTGCACATAAGGGTATAAGAGTTTTATACTTAGATAAATAGTCCTGAATGCATGAAAAATCATTTGGATTCAAGGAAATCAACTCATTCTCGAGTTGATGACCCCGAATTTCATTGTGTTTACCAAACACAGATTCCAACTTTTCCCAAGCTTTATCAGGTTCATCAATGTCAGATATGTGGAATCGCAAATCAATAGAGATTGCCATCCCAATCAATCCATGATCTTCATCACATCTATTTGCCCATTTAATTTTCTTATCATCATCAGTGGGTTCTGTTTCTTTCCCTGAGGTTATCCTGAAAAGTCCCCTACTTCGTAGAACATCTTCCATACGAGATTTCCATGAGAAATAGTTAGAACTTGTAAGTATAATATCACAAGGGGAAGCCATACTATAAAATAATGGCTGAAATAACAGAAACTAATTGTTTAGATGCAAATAGCTTGAAAAAATATGCAGTTTAAAAAAAAACGGCACTTAAAATGGATTCTGGATGATGAAGTTATGCTTGATCAAAGAAAATGTTGAAGATGTCCCCAATAGTGACGTGGCAGATATTAACTTGACCAACTAAAAAAAAGAAGCCCCCTCTTCCCAAAATCAACCTTTGACAATCACTTTTACAATAAAGTTGTTTTGAAGTGAATCACTTTTGTAGAATAAGTGATGTTCACTTTTACAATAATGTGACTTTTAAATAGTGCGGCAATAAATTAAAACACTTAAGTGACTCACTTTTATTTTATTTTATTTATGTGAAATGCACTTTTACAATAAAGTAACTTGAAAATAGAAATTGCATGCACTAAAATGTAGCTTGATAAGACTTGAACTCAAGACTTATCAAGGTGTAAAGCAACTTTGGACCAAGTGAGCTAATTTTAAAAGGTACTTAAAAGTATGGAAAAAGGAAGGGGGCTTTTTTTTTTTTTTTACTCTTCTCTCTCGTTTTCCGTGCTTGCTTTCTTTTCCTGCAAAACACAAAAAAAAATGAAAAACATAAACAAAATTTTTTTTTCCACACAATGGGGTGAGATCTTGGTTAGCTTACCTGGAAAGTCTACGTTTTCAAGTTTTCTCGCTATTTCTGATTTGTTGTGATCACACAAGGTGCACGGCAAAGAGCATATATACCCGAGAAGACAAAAAAAAAACTTTCCCTTACTGTTTCTGATTCACCGCGATCGTGCAAGGTGCACGGAAAAGAGCATACACATTCAGGGAAAACAACAGTCCAAGACTAAAACATAAAATATCTAATAATAAACTGATAAAATATGAGATATTTAAAAAAAAACAAATCCGTCACTGTAACATTATACCTTCAAATTTGCCGAAATGGGTATTTCTGGAGCAAACGAAAATTGTTTTCGGTGAAAAGAAAACAATTTCCCAATGGAAACGGCGCTCTAGATGCAATGGAATAGCTCCCACTGGCCACAAATGCACAAAAAATCTAGACCTAGAAACCCTTTCAAAGTTTCGGCAACACCGATTCCAGATCTTGATCAAAATCGAAAGTGGCTCTTCATAAAAGCTCTGATACCATGTAAGGTTTACCCTTACACCAAAACTTGTAGATGTCGATGAACATTTGAAACCTAGCACAAGGCCCTATCGTCAGGGAATTCCTAGAGGTGCAGCGGTTATACCATGTGGAGGTTGTACCGATACTCCAACACTAGAGCCAAGAGAATCATTGCAAATTCCATTAAATATCACCTCATCGCTCATGTGTCATCCTTTAAGCTGACACCTAAAGGAATTGTTCGATGCTATGACGAAGAAATTGAAGAAGAAAAATATATGGTTATAACCACCTTGAATGGCCTCCTAGGATCATGGGATTTATTCATTCGAGGAATGTGTGCCAAAATGAAGTGATTACCTTCAACCGAATCTGGGAAGAGTGCATACAAGAAGAAGATCGACTCATAATAAGAGAAGAGAAAATGGGAGTAATTGAATATCAAGCTCTCGCCATCCAAAGAATATCCCCCAAGCGATGAGGAATACGAAGGACTCAACTCTTGGAGAACCTCTTATCCATCCTAGCACTTGGATAAGAGATGATGATGTTATGAATGAAGATGATGATGAAGAAGAAAGCTCAAGAAGGAGTCTACCCACAAAACTAATAAAAGAAAAGTATTCAATTGTTATTTCATGATATTGTTTTGTTATGCATTTGTTTATATTCAGTTGATGTGTTATGCATGATAGAATGTTTGAATTAGTAATAATACACTACTAATATGCATGTGATGGGTAAGTAGCTCATGGTGCTATACAACTCTCCATTTCTACTTATCTAGAATGAAACCTCTTTGATGACATATTGGATTAGTGCACAATCTCAATGATGTCTTGGTAGAGACGGAAGGCATCTAGAAAGTTTCTGTGAGATATGGATGAATGTTGTATTAGCTAAAATAGTTGCATGATAATATCTTTATGCATAAAAATTTTCATTTATGAATATTCCTTATCAGATGTTTCTAACCATTAAACTAATGCATTTGACTTGTAGGAAAGATCGTGTACAATATCCTAAAAGAAAATAAAGATGAGACTTATTCCAAAGAACAAGTGATGATAGTTCAAGAAATAATCCAAAATGAAGAATAGTATGATGAGGACTCAAACACAGTGTAGTTATGTGACACTATTGAATGACATCATTGATGCAGAGCCTTCCATCTATGAAGAAGTAGCCAAGAAGAAAGGGAACGAGAGTACCAATTCAAGAAGAATGATGTCTAGGATGCAGTATCGAGACCTGAAGGGAAGTCCGTAATGTCTTCCATATGGATCTACAAGGTACAAAATGTAGTAGATGGAAACATTGTGGGATACAAGGAAAGATTTGTAGCATGATGCTTCTCACAGAAAGAAGGCATAGACTATGAAAAGGCATTTGCAACCACTAGAAGATAAGACACATGACATGAATAATCATGTGTGCAAATGAAAGAAGGCCTTGTACGAGTTCAGAAGACACCCATGGGATAACACATACATGAGGAGCTTGAACATCACCTTGAGTGATGCATATCTTAACCTTTGATACAAGGTTGAATATGAAATCCTATAGAGGATGACAAGCTCACAGATGGGTGTGAGAAGAACTTTTGAAAAGGTTCAACATAAAGGATCTTGGTATCCAATGACCCTAGATGGATACATAGAATATTAGTAGCAGAGGAATCTACTTGTCACTCTGGTACAAAAGGTTTCAATGCATAGAGTACAAAAGGTAGAGGGAGAATGATGCTATGCTTCAAAGGGAGTGACTGCAGAAGATCCTAAGGTTCAACATGGTATGAGAGGATGGATAGATTAATAATGACTCTAGGCTCTACCTTTGCTACAAGGTTGAAGGTGGAAGACCACTGATGCTCATGTTATATGTCGATGAATTGTTCCTAACAAGAAAAGAGGAAATCATTAAAGTTGCAAGAAGAGGAAGATTGCTAGGCATGGAGGGGTGGTAGAATGAGTATGGAATCTCCTTGGGACAAGGGAAGTATGCAGTGGAGATCCTAAAGAGGTTCAAATGATGGACTACAATGCCATGACCACACCTATGACATCGAACCTGAAGCTATTGAGTGTTGTTTCATTAGAGACGGTTAATGCTACGATGTATCGTCAAATGATTTGTTCCTTGATGTACCTAACGATTACGAGACCATATATTTTCTTTGCTGTGAACACATTGAGACATGTTCACCTGATGGTTGCAAAGCATGCAGTGAGGTACCTAAAGGGTACAGTTGAGTATGAGCTCAAGTATGATATGAATCATAGTATTAACCTAGAGGGTTATCTGGATTAGGATTGGGCAGGAAGTGCCATTGATAGAATGAGAAATTCAGGATGTTGCTTCAGTATGAGATCAGATAGGAGCAGTGAAGCTCCAGTATGTGATCTAGATCTAGATCTCTCGAAAGAGGGAGTTCTAACATAGCCGGTGAGATAGTATTTCTGAGCATAAAATCTTGCCGAAGCTCGTAGGTTGCTTAGACGTAAACGGTCATGTAGGTTGTCCTCAGATGTAATCAATCCTGGAGAAGCTCATAGTTTATCCTTGGAAGTAATCAACCATGATGTGATTCTAGCTAGAGTGAAGTTTGAGTACTTCAGGGAGAAGCTTGGTGTTCTCCAGATTGAAGTTCCTTCCAAGGGGAAGTGATGAGCCCATGAGATTTTCTGACATGGTGGTAGGATTGGTTCCTCCCATGGTGAGATATAAGTGATGTCCCTTTCTGACATGGTGGCAGGATTGGTTCCTCCCATGGTGAGATATAAGTGCTGTCCCTTTCTGACATGGTGGCAGGATTGGTTCCTCCCATGGTTAGATGTAAGTGCAGTGCCCTTCTAACATGGTTGCGGGATGTGTTCCTCCCATGGTCAGATCTAAGTGCATAGCCCTTTTGACATTGTCATAACCCCAAATTTTGACAAAAATTAAAATTTTTTGATGTAACATAAATTGTTTACAGTCGTAGTTTAATAACTGCTAGAATTTAACGGTTAAATGAAACAGATAACAAACTAATGATTAACTTAAACACATATAAATTAATACTATTTTAATTTCGATATGTGATGTAAATATTCTACATTAAGTTGTTTCTAGCTACACTAATAGTTTGATTTTTGTCAAGTGGGTGAGAAGTTACTTTCTAACTGGGGCTTACTTAGCGATTGCTAACTTATCTGGAATTCTGTATCTTACAAGCTTGACAGGTAAATTTTGAACCAGTATGAGTTTATTAAGGCGTTAATCCAGATATACTTCTTTTAGCATAAAAATATACTGCTAGAGTAAAAGTTTGCTTAAAAGAATTCAAGGATACTTACAAGATAAAGTAACGTTTCTTTTACTTGCTTTGCAACTGTGATAGTACTTAAACTTCATGTCGTAAAGGTCAATAACTTTTCCCTACTGTTTTTCTTTTATCAAAAAGACTGCTATGTTAGATATATCTTCTTTCCATCTATATGTTACATTATTTGTTAGTTCTTCATAGATCTCATGAATTAGTGTAACAACATTCTTACTGAAACAAGAGCTTATTTCTGTTGCTATTATAAACTTTTCAACACTGCTTAGAAGTATAGAAAACAAACCTAAGACTTTTCAAGAAACAATTTTATACAAAACTCTTAGCTTTACTTTTTATTAAGCTTCAGTACATTGTATTTATAAATGATCATTTGTGTAAATGTCGACAAGTTATGATTTCTAATTTCCAAACTTCTTCATGACATAAGTAATGTGACAAAATTACATTATCATAATATTTATTTATAAATAATATTGATGCTATATGTATTCTTAGATAGTTTTACTGTCTTCTACTATTGAGACTAAGCTAGTCTTGATTTGATTAAATGGAAATTTGGTTACTTATGGAAACCAAATGATTATAACTTTCATGAAGTTTACCTTACTCTTAGTACTATAGACTTCATACAAAAGTAAGAATTTATTCTAGAGTATAACTACTTTTTACATACACAATGTTAGTTTATAAACTAGATTCTTGCTACTAGTCTTACATAAAAACTAGTTCTAACATCATGGTATTGATATATATAATGTTTGAATAAATGGTTATTATTGAACTATTGTCTTATGAGCAAGGGCATATACCCTACTATGGATCTTTCCACAGTGGTTATTTTACCATCAAAATATTTCATTGTTTACAATTAACAAAGGTTAACGATATCATGTATGATTTGGTTCGTTGCCATCGAAGGTTTCAAGGTTTATTATAAAACAAAGGTTAACAATACCATAATAATCTCATGCTCCAATGTCGTTTGACTTAAATGTTATCATTGGAAATGATATGTATTGACTTTGTATAATATATATTATCATTATGATCGTTGTATGAATTATTAACAATAATTTGAATTCGACAGTGTAGTGGACACTATACAACTCGACCCATTGTGGACTGGATATATTTAGGAGCACGTGGAACATTCACCACCATGCAAAGCTTGATTTAAAAAAACATCCAACGCAACCCTAACTCCTCATTATGTGTCGAGGGTTTTGGTCTCTGCTCTGCCTGGTTCACCGTGACCATGAGGGCTCGCTTGTGCTCGTCTCCAGCTCCATGGTTTGCATGGAGAGAGGTGTTTCCATCCTAATGTATGGGTTGCAAGACTCACAACTCGCACTTGGTTTTCCTTCTGCATGTCATACTTTCTGTTTGTGTAGTTGTTCTCTGTTAGTGGTTCGTAGTGCCGATTTCTTTCATGGCCATTGCCAAAACTTTAACCATGCTCCAATCATTGGTGTAGTATGCGTTTTGAACCCTGCATCCTTTGTTATAGGTGAACATGAGCGTGTATTGTTCATTGTGATGGTTCCTCTCCTTCGTGGCTTCAGATTCCTCGCTTCCAGGTAAAAAATTGGTTTTACGAAAGTTTGTAAATTCTTAAGTTATAGTTACCATTATACTATTCAGTTTCTAATCAAAGTTTTTGATATTTAATTACAGGTTAAAGATCGCCCTTTCGCTTGGAAAAATCCCCTCCACGTTTGGATTGGCATCAAGTTCTATGGGTAAGCCCCGGTTACAAAGTGGAAACTCCCTGCTTGTATAGAATTAGGGGAAAATGGTTTCAGTTGAAAAGAAGTTACAACCTCGGTTCCTCTAGTCTTGGGTTGTTTGGTCTTCAATTTTTAAGTTTTTTTTTTCGTTATTAAACCCTTGCATATAGCATGGTGACTCCAGCATTTGATGCCATGACTTGTATTACTCTTTTCTTGACTTATAAAGGATACACAGTAATGTAGGTTTTGATAATTTGAATGTTAGTTATGCTATAAAAACCCATGCCACGATGCTGGGTACATCGGCCCTATGCTAGGTGTTGTAATCTATTTAAGTTTGTATCCTTATGGCCTGTCCAAGTAATACACTAGGTTTTTCTTAAAAAATATTTTAATTCAAGCTATGTCTCATCTTGTATATTTTGACTTTGTGTACGTTAGGGTTCTTCCTATTCGACTATTAATGAAGAACATTACTGTCTAATATCTTTTGTAAATAGTTTATTGTTATTATAAGACTGTAAAGTCGTAATGTGTAATTTATAATATTTATTTACTTGCTCAGATTATACAACTAGGGTTTTCCTGAAATGAAACCCTTGTCTATATGAGTTTTTTAATTTATTACTGATGAGGTTCTGTTACTTGTTAATTTGGATAAACTATTATTATTGGTGTGTTGTGTAAATGTACATTCGTTTTCAGTAAGGAATATAACAATTTACAGTAGACGAAATGTTTATAAATATTATTATTATCTAAATAAATGGTTTGCAACTTAGAAGTTTTTATTTATAAAAGTTTAATAACTTGGTTAGGGTTTCGACCCTGAAGTTTTATAATTATAGGTATAAGCCTATCGAATAATTATATATAGTTTTTGCATAAGTATTATTTAGTTTTATACTAGTTATTAATTATATTTTCTTGCTTTTAATTAATAAACTGTCTAGAAGAATTTACTCAAAGTTTTTGAAATGATATAGCATAAATTTTGTAACTCAGTTTAATATTTTTAATCTAAGTACTTTTAAGTTTAATCCTCTTTAGTTTATACTAAATATTAGTCCTATATTTCGTTGATATTGTTTAGAAAATAAACTATATGACTAGTAGCTTATTTCTTTACTTAACTGTATGTAAACATTGTGACTCTATTGTGATTTTTCTGCTGCATTTTATTTAGTTACTAAGTGAAAACAAAGAAATATAAACCTATATTAACACAGTTTAACCTCCATAATATTTTAACATGAAATAAATTACTCTACTGTTTGTAAATACACAATCTTATCTACTCAATCATTCTCTTATCTTCTTAGACATTCTACCTGTGCTAAAATACCGCTATTTCTTTTCCAATAGGTTTACATAAATGAGCTTGTTAAAACAATGAACATAAATAGCCAGATTACTATTCTTTTTAATAATAACATACACACTAAAATAAATTACTCTGCTAACTATGAAATGCAGAACCATATCTATTATTTTCAATCTCTTAACATTTCCTTTCATCTACTGTAAATATTCTATCTGTGCTAGAGTATGGCCTGGTCCTTCCAGGTGTGGAAAAACACAGACTAGAAATTATTTTCTATTTTGGCACATTACTTTTCAAATTCATTTCTTCAAGAATCTAAAAAGATTACTAAATTCTAACATTTTACAACTGAATATTTGCATTCATATAACAGTCAGACTCAGGTTTATCTATCTAACACAGTAAAACAAAATAATGTAGAACCTGATTAGGATATACGACAACGGTGTTAGGAGGCCGTTCCTCCCTACCAAACTCCTAAAGAGCGCTCAAACAACGCTTCCTCAGGACCCCCGAGCCTGTTCATGGTCTTCTTGGCTGAGAATTGGTGGAGCATGCAAATAGTAGACTGGTCCAATAACTCACTAAAACACCCTGCACTCAGTAGTAAGATCTTTCAGCTTAAAAGCTGCACTAGATCACTCAACAGTTATCCCCTCAAACCCTTACCATAATTCCCTTCCATTGAATTTCTCTGAAGTACATTCACCTGAATGATCACTTCTCTAGAATGAGCAGCCTCAACTCTCTTCAATGGGAATTTTTATAAAGATTGTGTAGGTCTTTTGGGTCAGTTGTCATTAATTGAGCCACCTACTCTGATTCCACTTTCTTGGGGAATCATGACCCCAAATGTAGGGTGTTACGGAGAGAAATTCCTATGGCTTGGGGTACCACAACAAACAGCTTGACTCCAGAAATCAATCCTTTCCAATATGCAAGAGAAATCAAATATCTAACACTAAAGGATCAGACCTCGTACCTTATTCCAGATGGTTGAAGTAGATCCCCGTTGAGCTTTCCAACTTCAGCTTGAATTGATGAATCACTTCCTCAACAACAAGTAAACAAGACAAGCATACTATATATTGGTGTTAGATCTACTCTAGCATATATAATCAACAATGTATAAGCATTTGAAATCATCCATGGATAAAATAATCATTCAAACATACATTATTGGACAAGAAAAGATATTTCTATTAATATAAAATCAGAGATTACAATGAATACAACCTCTGTTGGCACGTCTGTGAATCGGAGAAATTGAATCCCCCACTTGGGCCTCCACCACCTCAATCTTCCATCTCTCGATAGTAAGCTCACAAGAAAAAGGAAAGCTTGGAAAGAACACCAAAGTGCTCTAAGGGACAAAGGGATGCAGACTCAAGCACAAGTTCTAGCAACAATGGACTATAGTTTCTTTGCTCTCAATTCTCATATGCCTTCAATGTATCCAAAGAGTTCCTTATATAGCTTTTCATTGGGGTAATGAAAGGTCGAATCCGAGTGATCTCAAGGCATATGGAAATCCAGGAGACAGGTGAGTCGGATCCATGTCAAGGAAAACTCCAAAAGGATTTGGATTTTGTACACATCTCGATGTACGCGCTTTTAGGGGTCAAACCCGCGTATATACGCAATAAGGGGTTTAAAAGTCATGTATAGCAATTTTCACATGTTTATAGGGATGGTCTAGGAAACATCAAAGGACAAAAAATGGTCCAAGGGGTCTAAGGAGTTTGCAAAGGGACAAGGGAAGGCCATACAAGTGTGATTCACCTATTGTGGTAAAATCAGCTATAACAGATGCTCCCTAATGTGTGAGGTCAGAGGGGTTATACAATGGCTGAAATACATTATAAGTCCATCCTAGAAGTGGAGTGATGAAGAATCCCAAATGGAATACTAGCCACCCAATTAGCATAGTACAATGATACAACTCTGCACATAACTGCAAATACATATAGCAGTCCCGGATACATAAGAGTTCAATGGCCATGAATAGGCATGATACAAAATATCACATAAGTGGTCATTGCCACATACAATATACATAGATCAGAATCTCCATGATGAAGATATACAAAGGATCATGATCTCCATAATGGCTGAAGATATACAATGGATCAAGATCTCCATAATAGCTGGAAATGTCTGACATATACTGGAATCAAGTCACGAGAATTGAAATCTCATGAACACTGGCACGATCAAGGAGGTAGCATATAAGAGATGCCACCAATATGGAAGGTCTTCTACAAAAACTGCTACGAGTACAAGTCTTACTATGTGAATATAGGTGTCAAGGTCGAACATAGTAGTCCATCATCTGATTACCAGTCATTGATGTATACCATTAACAGATGCGAGATCACCCACTGATAATGATAATGGGAATCAAGGTACTAGAGTGCAAACTAACAAGTGTGAATAAGTGTGTTGAGGTCAAACATGTGAGAGAATCCATCAATCAGGGGACATTGATGTATTCCCAAAAACTGTTGATGGTGAGAGAACCTGCCACTGATGACTGTAAGTCTCAAGGAACTAAAAAATGAATCTAGATTCCAATCCCAGAATAAATGATCTGAAGTCAATGGTATGAAATCCACTGGAGGGAGGGCATTAAGGCATCCCCCATCATCCAACACGAGGTACTCAGCAAAGCTGTATAATGTGGAATGACTCAATCATAAGGTGCATGAACCAGTAACTGTACCGAGCATGGACGACATGCAAAGTCAAGATAACTGAGGAATGGCTGACTTAGGTTTCAAATTCCTTCGAACAAGAGCATAACGGTGAGTGGTGAATGAATAAAGGCAACATAGACTCGATATACAAAACTGGGACATCTCTACGACACAAGAGGCATCGACAGAGGCTCCATGGGGACTGGAAGCTTAACCAGTCGGTGGAGATAAACTCAGATAAAATGAGTACAACTCCTAAATTCAAACTATAAACCCAACCAATGGATGTGATATATAGTGCTCTGTTCAAAGGCGACATGACTTGACAACTGCCAAAAGATAACATATTTCCTTGTCCAGATTTTTGGTTTTTTTTTATTTTTTTTGGACTTTTTCAAGTATTTAAAAAGCTTGAAAAAGAATAAAACTGATTTATAGTTACAGACTAGGAGGGGACGAGTGTCATAATGGGCAAACAAACTAGTTGCAAGCAGTGGAACATACCTATGCTCAATGCAAGGATCCATGTGTAGGATAACGACACTCGAGGGAAAGTCCCCTCTCGGTAAAAATAGGGGATCAAGATGCAAAGAATATATAAAATGGCTCTGCATGGCTAGACATGAGACAAGCTTGGGTTATATGGCTGAAACTCAATGTCAAGGAAGCCGACGTAAGGCTCAATAAGGTAGGCAAAGCTCATGATAATGCAATTACAACTTGACATAAGGGAGTCCTGAGGGAAATAGGCCAGCAAAAGATCAAGAGGAGTATGAGGCTCTTGCGAAATGTCATGGAAATACTATACAATGGACTCCCACACCCTAAGGGACAAAATATCGGCATGGGAACAAAATGCAAATAAGGCACTAACTAGGGTACCCATGTAAGGTCAAGCTCTACTAATCATATCATGCCACTTCTAAAATAACAAGAAGGTTCCATGACATAATAGAGTGGGTTTATACCTAAGGCTATAATGAAATAGTCATAAGGTCATACAAAATGTAAACGGTGATGAAACCTAACCTATATGCCAGTTTAGACATGATACCTAAAATTGGCACAAACGGGTCAATCCAACGGCTGAAATGGCACTCAAAAAGGTCTCCTACATCATAAATTAGTCCAAAAATGGTCCAAAAGGATTAGAAATGGTCCAAACTATAGAAAAGGGGGTAAAAATTTTCAAAAATTTGAAAAATTTCTATAAATAGTAAAAAAATTCAAAACATTATAAAACATTTGAAATTTTTACCCAATTGAGCTCAGAACTTCAATAGCGAATTCCAGGAGATCCAGCCGACATAATCCACTACCGTTTTTTCCAGGTACTTACCCATGCTCTACTCTTTCATTTTAATGCAAATTTTGTCAAATTCCATGGTGTATTTAGGATTCTAGGCTAGTCTAAGATGCATGCCATGGCCCACATGAAAATCGAGGATTTTTCTGCGTATAGGGCCGGATATACGCGGAAAAAACCCTCAAAGTCGCGTACATATGCGGCTGTTTAGCAAACAGTCGCGTATGCGGCCACGCTCAATGATTTGTAAGTGTTCTAATGGATCAAACTCAAATTTTATGTGTAGGATGGTCCTAGAATGGAGAGAACGTGAACAAGGTGATGTAGAAGAGGCAGTAAGTGCAGATCTAATGGCTCAACAAGTGTTACATGCATGCGGGCTTTACAAATTTTGGTGTCTTAGTGGCTTAAGAGCCAAACCAAGACTATTGCAAATGTTAGTGGACTACAGGGATCCAGAATCAGAGTCGTTCCAGATAGATAGGATGTCCCTCACCATAGAAGTGGAGGACATATATTTTATTACTGGACTTTCCCGACGGGGGGAAGTGGTGAACCTACACTCTCACAAGCCTGGAGGTGGATTGACTATAGATGAGTACATTGCGGTGTACTGCTATCCGGACACGGAGAAGGTGGGGACTCAAATCCCAACTAAATCCATACAAGTGGTGGGCCTAAAGGCCATCCTACTAACACTAGGCAGGATAACAGGCTTAGCTTCACTCCACCAGGCCTCGCGGCCTCAGATGTTCTATGCAGTGGAGTATATGAGACCCACTGTGTATGATTGGAGCACTGCGCTACTGGGCAACATGAAACACTAGCTCAGTGAGTGCAAGATGGGTAGAGTGTGACACTTTGGTTTTAGCAGCATACTGAGCACGTTTTTCTTTGAGCGTGTTCTGGGATTGAGCCCTAGAGTTGACGTTCCTCTACATGGGGTTCGAGATCTGGCCCAATAGCGTTGGGCAGATGGGATGCGCAGACTGGGTGGAGGTAGGGTGTCCAACCCCTATCCAACTGATTTCTTTCC
This sequence comes from Pseudotsuga menziesii, assembly GCA_001517045.1. Taxonomy (NCBI): domain Eukaryota; kingdom Viridiplantae; phylum Streptophyta; class Pinopsida; order Pinales; family Pinaceae; genus Pseudotsuga; species Pseudotsuga menziesii. The sequence goes on along the minus strand of LPNX010065267.1, from coordinate 257,634 downwards.
ATGGTGGCGATGATAGATAGTTGCCATCAATGACTACCCCTATGCGAGGATATATTTCTAAGGAGACCCAGACATGCCGCTACCACCAGGATCGGCATACGGTGACATTGTTAATGAATCTCGACCCTCTTTTTAAAATTTTTGAGTTATTAAATTCTTTTGTTTTTTTTGATTATGTGGAATCAAAAGACATGTTTTTGGGTGACAATACATAGTGACATCTACCATATGCATGTAGATGTGGGACCACGACGGCCTGAAGGCTTCCCTTGTCATAGACAGAGGGGAAGAGGGGATGATATCATGGGTGTGGATGCAGAGCGAACACTCCAAAGCATTTACACCAACTTCGTGACACTGACACACAAAGTACCCATGGCGCAAGTCGAGGACTTGCCTGAGGCCATGCAATGCCAGGTGGTGGGTGTACCATGAGCATGGGTGGGACTATTTCGATAGCCCCCTTCCTCCTCCACAGGCTTAGATACCTGGGAGTGATACATTTTGCACTACCGTGTATTTATATTTTGGTGGCTCGAGAGCCCCATTTTTGTATTATGACACTATGTATTACCACATTTTGGATGTTTATAAAATTTTTTATGATGTTCAATTTATTTATTTACATGTGTAAAAATTTATGCTTGTGATGAGCTTATTGTGTATGAAACAAATTCCAATCTAACATGTAGTTTGCATATGAGTCAGCAACTTGATTATTAATTCTTGGAACATGTATGTATGTTATGTTGTCAAATTGTCATTCTAATAATCTAACATGTAAGAATCTTCTTAATAATGTCGGATCTATAACAGGGTACAAACCATTAAGCTGTGACACTACTAACTCTGAATCAAGTCATACCTCAAGAGAGAGAACACCATGTGAAATGGCATCCCATATAAGTTCAATAACAACACTATACTCAGCAACATTGTTTGAAGATGGTCGTAAACATATGCCTCCTGAAGACAATACCTGACCCATAGGAGTATAAATCACCCAAGCAGCAGAGGCTGAGTATTGAGTGTGATGGCTCACACCATCCGTGAATCCTATGAAGGTGGAAGATTCCATTGACATCTACCAAAAGAAATGAAAACTAATCACAAAATCGATCACGATAAGAAAAAGGCCTATCTATCCAAAACTGCACAATAATATACAATAACCAGCCTTGGCTGAAAATCATGCATAGTACTTTTTGAGATAAAGCTCATTTCTAGGCTCCGCCAAGGCCATTCCCTCATAATCCACTAACTCATAAGCACCCTTCCCTAACACACGTTTAACGACGTAAGGACCACGCCACATGGGGTTAAAATTTTCTGCCCCCAAGGGTTCTTTCGGTTGATCCCACAAAAGGACCAAGTCTCCCTCACTAAACCTCCTTGGATGGACAGACTTATCGTACTGGACCTTAACACGACACTTATTCACTTCTAGAGCTACCAAGGCATCTCGACACTGCTCATCAAGTTTCTCTAGGTGGACCAAATGCTCCTCCAACAAGGAAGTGTCTAGTAAGAGCTCTATGGCTAGCTTTAAAGAAGGAATCTCGCACTCAACCGGCAATACTGACTCCACTCCATGTACAAGTTGATATGGAGAAAAACCTGTGGCAGTCTTAACAGCAGTTCTATAAGTCCACAAAGAAGGATATAACATAATGTGCCAATTATTATTGCTTTGTGCGATGGTTCGTTGGAGAATGGATTTGAGTGATTTGTTCACTACTTCTACCTGTCCATTCGCTTGAGGTTAGTAAGAGGAGGAATGCTCTTGTTTATACCCTAACTTTGATGCCAACTCTTCCATCATACAATTCTGAAAGTGCGAGCCATGGTTAGTGACAAGCTCTTTCGAAATACCGAACCGAGTAATAATCTGGTTGAATACGAAGTGTGCGGCTATCTCACCATTGGATTTAATTGTAGGCATAGCCTCAGCCCATTTCGTGAAGTAATCAACAGCCACTATGATATGATGATGCCCCCTAGCTGAAGCTGGGTTGCAATCCATAAAATCAAGCCCCCACTTAGTGAAGGGAACGGCGGTGATGATGGGATGTAATGGGGTAGGTTTCAAGTGCATATTACATGCAAACACCTGGCAAGGATGACACCTCTTGACCGCATCTACACAATCCTTAAAGATCAATGGCTAGAAAATACCCGCTTTTAATATTTTTTGGGCTGTAGAAAGCCTAGATAAATGACCACCACATGCCCCTCCATGGAAATCATTCAGCACAAGCTTAGCCTACTCGTGATTTAAACAATGACTTAAAATGGAATCTACCCCACAGTGGTACAAAGTGTTATCCATTATGAGGCAATTTTTGGATACGTGACATAATCGTCATCGTTCATCCCATGAGAGGTGAGTAGGGACCTTCAATGTTTGTAAATATTTAATAATATCCCCATAACATGGGTCTAAAGTTGAGATTAAGAATATGTGTTCATCGATAAATGTATCTTCACAAACCAACTCCTCAGCTTCGCTTGGGAAATCCGATATAAGCTCCACAAAACTTAACGATTTCTTCGATTTTGTCGAAACAAACTCGAGATCAAATTCTTGCAAGATTACAATCCATTTATTATATTTTCCCCCAATCATCCTTTGAGTGAGGACGAATTGAAATGGATTGACATGGGCTACAACCAAGGTCTGGCGAAGGAGAATATAATGTCTCAATCATTGAACCACGTGTACAGTAGCTAAGGCAAGCTTCTTAACATGGGAATAATGGATCTCTGCGTCAATAAGATTCCGGCTCAGATAGTATATGACATTCTCTTGGAGCTCCTCATCCTCTTAAACCAAAACCATACCAATCGTCTCCATGGACGCGGCCACATAAAGTAGAAAATCATGGCTATAGTCTGGGGGACTAATCACCCAGGCTGATGCTAGGGCTCGCTTGAGCACATCAAAAGACTCTTGGGCTTGCTCGTACCAACAAAAGGTGGTGTCCTTCTTCAAAAGGTGCATAAAGCCTCTAGTCAAATTGGCAAAATTGACAACGAACTTCCATAAGAAGTTTGCCATGCCTTGCAAACATTGAAGATGTCGAATGTTTTTCGGGGGAGACAACTAAAGTATTGCCTCAACCTTCAAAGGGTCGACTCTTATACCTTCTTTAGAAACAATGATTTCTAATAAGCGAATAGACTTCACACAAAAGATGCACTTGTGAGGATTTAACCTGACAAAACAATGGTGGCACCTTTCGAATACTAATCTCAAATGATAGGAATGATGCATTCTCATATGAGAATGAGCAGCAAGTTCATCCAAAAACACTTCGATAATCCATTTGAGATCGTGGAAGATCAAGGTCACAGCCCGCTAAAAAGTAGCTCCGACGTTCTTAAGGCCAAAATACATTTTTCGATATGCAAAGGTTCCCCAAGGACAAATAAATGCAGTCTTATGTTGGTCCTTAGGTTTAATTTGTATCTGATTGTATCTGAAAAAGTCATCCATAAAGGAAAAAACCTCTCTACATGCACACTCATCCAAAATCTGATCAATAAATGGTGTGGGGAAATTGTCCTTAGGACAGGCACGATTCAAATCATGGAAATCAGTACATATGTGGATCGCTCCCTGCTTCTTATCAACTGGAACAGGATTTGAAACCCACTCCATCAAGGGAATGGGATAGATAAAACCAGCTTTCAACAGTTTTTCTATCTCTACCTTAATCGCGGGTGCTTTCCTAGGATTCACTGCACACAAGCGTTGTCGAATAGGCTTAGCATTGGGATAAGTCTTAATCTCATGTTCAACAATGTGAGGTTCGATACCTGGAATTTCATCATAAGACCAAGCAAAGATATCATGAAATTCTTTAAACAACTCGGTGTATTCTTGAATCTCAGCATGGGAACATTCTGCCCCAATATAAATATTCTCTATCCTTCCAGGATCGCAAGAGATATTGATAGGAATGGTAGGAGATATATTCACCATGTTCCCATCATCCATCGGACCAGGAGAGCTTAATGGAACCATGGGACTACCAATTCTCTCACTAAGAACCTCCCTAAAGTCCTCATGCTCGAAGTCGTAAAGCTCGGGAAGAAAATAAGATCTATGGTGCAACTCTTTCCAAAGTGGCTCAACCCCTGACATGGCCTCAATAATCGCTTTGTCTGAAGGAAAAACACTATCAAGGTAGTCATGCATGTGAGAAGACTGAACTGCCCATGCAGGCAGCACATATGGGTCCTCATCCTTCGTCCGCAAAGAAGAAGGACTAGGCTCTGCAACACACCCAATATTAGTTTGATAAGCTGCCATAGTTACAGGAAACGGCATGTCCGTCACGATGGGCTCACTCGAAGTATTCGGTGTAGGAAGAATCCAAGGATCTTCCATATGACTTGTGCGAAAAGACACCGATCTCACAGATGTCGAAGCGTCACCAAAACTAGACCCTAAGAGATACATAGTAAGGAAAGAGAGGCTAAAGTCCTGTGGTTTCAAATTTAATCATGGAGGAAGAATTATCATCATCCACACCAAGGGTAGAAAGCAAAGCCCTCCTTTGCGAAGGACAACTATGAAGTACTTCTAGTGCAGACATCACACAAGGAGTGTGGCCCAAATCCTTGAAAATAGAATAGTTCTGGGTGGCTCGAGCATTAGGATTATGCCCCGAACGCTTAAGGACTCCCTTAGGAATGCGACGTGCAACTTCAAGTTTATCCACAGGTTTTTCAATATGCAAAGGAGTTCCTGGTGGATCAAGTTCCTTTCCTGGGTTGGGTTGTGATGAACCATAGTCCTTCTCATGGGTCACAACCTTTGTAGCATGCACCATGTTAATGCAACCAAGACCACTACCCTCCGGTGGATTTTGATCACCACTATACTGATCATGGGTCCTCGAGTTCATATTTTGATTGTGAGGAAAAGGATTAGTCAGCATAGTTGGGCCCTACACTAAAAATATTGAGGCTTCATCGATACGAGGGCACAAGTAAGTGAGGCAATCGTCCTTACACAACTTGCAAGGAAATTTAACCTTACATTTAGAATGCTTGTCCCCCCCAGCATTACGGGCATTCTTGTCATTAGTATTAGCATTTTCATTCCTATTCCCACCCTTAAGATTGTTCTTACCCTTCTTTTTATTCCTTCCGGGTTGCTGGTTACCCTTCTGGTCCGACGATTGAACCGAAAGCACACTCGCCATTTGGGTGGGTTGAGACGAAGCCATGGCTTGTCCCGAAGCAGATTGGTTGATTGACAATTGAATGAATTGTTTCACAACCAAATCCGTAGGTTTAGCACTCGCACAACCAACAATTCCATTGGCACGTGGTCCAGGTTTAACTTTGGGGTCAAAACTAGAACGCGAAGCATTGGGAATGATCTCATATAACAAACCGGATTGAGCATAAATCAAATCCAGTTCCTGTGCCCTAAAAATGGGTTGTTCCTCATTTTGTACTCCAGATGTAGAAACATTCTTCGCTATATAAGGCAATAACGACTTAAGGAACCATTCGAGAAAAAATTCTAGTGGTATAAAGGATTTAATCAACCTCTTCCGTCTACACCACTCTTGGATATGGTCCAAGATATGTGTGGCTTTATCCTGTCGAAATGTCGACAAGTGTTCCATACCAACGTCATAACGCACTAGTAGCTGGAAGGGGTTAAGAAAAGTCATCACTAGGTCATCGAACAAAGCGAATGCCCCCCTAGGTAACTCTATATACCATTTTGCGGAAGGCCTTGTAAGGGTGCGTTGAAATAGCCTTAAATGGATCGAGTCTTGGTGTAAGGAATTTGAAGAGCACCATAGGTGAAAGGTAGTAACATGTTCACTCGAATCCTCTCTTGGTTTTCCCTCGAATTTGGGTATGTCCAAGGGAAGCTTAGTAGGGACAGCCAGCCAAGTTGGGTCATGAAATACAGGATCGTTTGTCAATATTGACAAGTCAAGAAGATTTAGCGTTGCGAGGAAAGGGAGCTTAGGATGAGCAGGTCGGTGCACCGCTCCCTGATAGTTTTGATTCATATAGGTCTGATTACCATAACCACCATGGCCTTGACCATAGTGTCCTCCTCCCATTTGACCCATGTAGGGTGGCATGGAAGCACCATAGTGTGGTGTACCTTGACTATTCAGGGCTACAAAGCCGTAATTTGGAGAGTAGGTAGGTTTTTGATACCCGTACCCATAAGGTGAAGAACCCTGTCCATACTGCGTTCCATAATAAGGTCCATAAGTCATCGCATGAGATGTCCCATGAGACACTCCGTAAGTAGGAATATATGCTCTAGAAGTAGGAATATACATTTTGGAAGTAGGAATATACGCTCCAGAAGTAGTAACGTGACCTCTAGAATTATGAACACGACCTCTCAAAACAATGGGCGGTACTTGAACCTGAGACACAACTGGTCGAGTAACAGCAGTACAGACATGACTCGTAGCAACATTTCGGCCCTTAGGACCACGTGAATGAGGTGGAGGGTGAACATTCAAAGAACTAAGGACAGAGGATGAAGGGACCTGTGAAATTATGTACGTGTTGTTCCCTATAGTCACTCGTCTTGGATCTGGTATCCTAATAGGATCACTAACCCTAGGCCTAGCAGGAATATGTGATGTAGCTTCCACCACCGGGATGGAAGGTGCAATGTGACTTGTGCTCCCAAACCTTTCCACATGGTAAGGAATGAGAGTGCCCCCAGGCATAGTGTTAGTTTCAAACTCAGACTTGACATGAAATTCCAAATCATGTGTGGGAAAACCAGACATACCATAACTACCATAACTAGTGCTCACAGGTTCAAAATGAGTCTCATCATCTTCCGGCATTCCATACCGGTGATGCGTCAATGGGGGATCAATACTAGAGTAAGTAGGTCTATCATGAAAAGTACCTATCTCAGAAATTACAAGACCTAACTCAGTCAAATCAAGTGAAGGATCATAGTTAGGAGTAAACTCCCCATCTTCCACTTGAATGGGAGGAGGTGGTTCAGGAATACCTTCTTCATGGTCTCCCATCGTGTGTGAATAAATGTGAAAAGTAGTCCACTTGGACTGTCTATCTCTCTCTCCCAAAGGAGGAGGAGATGTAGAAGGTGGAAGTCCTGCTAAATGATGAGAATGGTGAGGTGCCATACCCGAATCCACAATGACTCAAAAAATGTAAAAAGACTCTCTAACTATGCAAACCCTAGGCAAGCTAACGTGCACAGAGCATACACCAATAAAATATAAATCCAAACACAAGTAATCAAGAGTAGGATAAATGAGCTCCTAAATGAAGCAGGTATGTCTCGCCTAGGAGAGGCTTGAGACTCCCATACACAACAAGCAGAGGTACGTAACCAATTATTGTGGCCGTTAGCTTCAACGCGTAAAGCGACTGTGCTGTCTGACCCCAACCTGGCCAGGACACCCATAGAATAACCCCTACAGAGTACCCCCTCTATATCCTAGGTAAGGAAACTAAGGTCACCTCAATATAATCAATGCTCAGGTAGACAGTCGCAGGTGGGATTGATCGTATGGGCAGGATAGCAAAGCCCGAAACTCTCAAAAAAGCCCCCAGATACGAATACAATCCTTGAAATATCTCCGGTGCTACTCAGTTATGACTAGGGGTCATCCCAATCAATAACCGCTCACACTGCCTCGTGCTTAACTCCCTTTTGAGAGGAGGATCTTGAGAAACACTGGTTATACCAACGAATTTCACACACTCACCTGGACAGACACATACATGTTGTTGTTTAGTGGTCTTGGAGAATTTACTCACAATGAACTATTCCAAGACCCTAAAACCTAATCTTGTTGGTGAACCCTATCAAATAAAATAGTGTAGTTCATTTTAATTAAGCCTTTATTTTAATTGGCTTTATTACTCAAAAGAGGTATATGGTCGTGCAACTAATGGCGTTATGACACAACATGAAGCAAAATGCACACCTAACAATCAATGCAAATGCATTGTGTCCATGAAAAACAGGGTATGCTACTACGTGAAATGCACAATTTTCTTTGAATGATAAATGCAAGCTTTCCTATATGAAATCCTAACTAATACTTGAAAGAAAATCTAGTGCAAGTACTATGCAAAATGCAAGATGCAATGCATAATTATAATCAAATATTTTTGGATTTTTTGAAATAAAAATGAGATAGTAAAGCAAAAGAATGGTTCTACAACCCCAGCCTCTGCAATCACACTCAAACAACACTCAAGCAAGGTACTAAGGTAAAAGAAATCTAATGCACTAATCCCAAAACAAAAAATCGAAAATGCAATGACAAGAACATTCTTCAAAAAGAAATTTTACCCTAAAAAAAAGTCTTTTGTCAGAAACAGAGGTGTATGCATACTTTAACAGTATCAAAGGAGACTCAGCAATCATCCAAATTCACCCAGCAACAAACAATCTTCCTCTAGAAGGAAAAACTAAGGGCATACATGACTGGTCGTAATAAACCCGCGTGTGTACGCGGATATAGTAGTGAAACCGGCGTATATACGCGACTGTGAGTAAAAAACTCATGTACAAGAACAAAGGTGCATAAAAATAAAGGAAAACAGACAAGCTGAGACAAACTTCACACCAATAAGACACTACCAGGCAAGCATGCCCCCAAACCCGACATAGAAACAGAGAAAAAAGAGCAACTCAAAGTCATTGAATGCCGATAGAAAACCCCCAAAGGAAAACTACTAGGAACTCCCCAGCGGAGTCGCCAATTCTGTTACGGAGAGAAATTCCTATGGCTTGGGGTACCACAACAGATAGCTTGACTCCAGAAATCAATCCTTTCCAATATGCAAGAGAAATTAAATATCTAACACTAAAGGATCAAAGCTCATACCTTATTCTGGACGGTTGAAGTAGATCCCCGTTGAGCTTTCCAACTTCAGCTTGAATTGATGAATCACTTTCTCAACAACAAGTAAACAAGACAAGAATACTATATATTGGTATTAGATCTACTCTAGCATATATATTAAACAACGTATAAGCATTTGAAATCATCCATGGATAAAATATTCATTCAAACATACATTATTGGATAGGAAAAGATATTTCTATTAATATAAAATCAGAGATTACAATGAATACAACCTCTATCGGCACGTCTGCAAATCAAAGAAAATGAATCTCCCACTTGGGCCTCCACCACTTCAATCCTCCATCTCTCGATAGCAATCTCACAAGAAAAAGGAAAGCTTGGGAAGAACACCAAAGTGATCCAAGGGACAAAGGGATGCAGACTCAAGCACAAGTTTCGGCAACAATGGACTATAGTTTCTTTGCTCTCAATTCTCTTATGCCTTCAATGTATCCAAAGAGTTCCTTATATAGCTTTTGAATGGGGTAATGAAAGGTTGAATTCGAGCGATCTCAAGGCATATGGAAGGCCAGGAGATAGGTGAGTCGGATCCATGTCAAGGAAAACTCCAAAAGGATTTGGATTTTGTACACATATCGATGTACGCGGTTTTCGGGGTTAAGCCCGCGTATATACGCGATAAGGGGTTTAAAAGTCATGTATAGCAATTTTCACATGTTTATAGGGATGGTCTAGGAAACATCAAAGGAAAAAAAATGGTCCAAGGGGTCTAATAAGTCTAGAGAGGGACAGGGGAAGGCCATACAAGTGTGATGCACCTAGTGTGGTAAAATCAGCTATAACATAGGGAGGCTGCCACCTGCAACAGTTGGAAGTGGTTTGAGGATGCTGCCACATGTCAGTTTACTCTCCACCCAGTCTCCTCCACCAATTTGACCAGTAAACACTCTTTTAACAGCTCTCCTAAGCTGTTGTCTCTTCCTTTATTTATTTATAAATAATTATTTAGAATTACATTAAATATCCTTGACTCTGATGAGTCATCAATTACAACTTAGCATAAAATTTAACATATTGTCTTCAAATAATATCAAATAATATAAAATTGTTTTTTGCAAAATTGGGGCATGTGACAGACATGGTTGTGAGATGTGTTCCTCCCATGGTCAGATGTAAGTGTAGAGTCCTTCTGACTTGGTTACGGGATGTGTTCCTCCCATGTTCAGATGTAAGCGTAGAGCCCTTCTGACATGGTTGCGGGATGTGTTCCTCCCATGGTCAGATGTAAGTGCAGAGCCCTTCTGACATGGTTGTGAGATGTGTTCCTCCCATGGTCAGATATAAGTGCCGAGCCTTTCTGACATGGCTACGGAATGTGTTCCTCCCATGGTCAGATATAAGTGCTGAGCCTTTCCAACATGGTTACGGTATGTGTTCCTCCCATGGTTGGTATAAGTATTGATCCTTTCCAACATGGTTGAGGGATGTGTTCCTCCCATGGTTGGATATAAGTACTGAGCTTTTCTTATATGGTTGTGGGATGTGTTCCTCCCATGATCGAATATAAGTGCTGGGCCATTCTGACATTGTTGCAGGATGTGTTCCTCCCATGGTCAGATGTGAGTGTTGGGCCTTTCTGACATGGTTGCAGGATGTGTTCCTCCCATGGTCAAATGTAAGTGATGGGAGGGCCTTTCTAACATGGATGTTGGATGTGTTCCTCCCATGTTTAGATATAAGTGTTGAAGAAGATGAAGACCCACATGGAGGCTAGGCCTACAATCGGCATAAAAAAGGACTGGCTCTGTAGAAATTCTTGTGATGAGTAGAATTTAGAGATAGCACTAGTTGATCGAGATAGCGGAGCAGTGATGATGATGATCTAGTGATGATCCAGCTTTGATGATGATCCAGTGATGATCCAGCTTTGATGATGATCCAGTTTCAATGATGAGCCAATGATGATCCAGTGATGATCCAACTTTGATGATGATGATCCAGATAAGATGACTTGTGTTGATGTATTGTGTTAAGACAATACCTTCCTAGTTAAGATGGAGTGTTGATGTATTTGTAACTTCGGAATGTATTCACTTGTATATATTGTATTTCATTGATCCCTGATGCTCCTATCAGGAGAGTCACTTGTATTTCCTTGTACCATGGTGTTCCTATTAGGAGAATTACTAAAATTCATGAGGTAGTCCCCTCTGTTGTAAGTCAAGTCATTAGTACCCTAGTTGTGGTTACTTGAGCCTACATAACTAAGTTAGGATTACTTGAGCCTACGTAGCTAAGTCAAATATTAAGTGAACGAAAGAATATAAATAGAGAGTGGGCCTCTCTATTTGAGACATACACTCACTCAAATGGGGCGCCTGACTGAGAGAGAAGGTGCTCACACAAGTGAGAGAGAGAACAGTTGTTGGAGATCATCTTTTTTGTCTTTGGGTTTTACTGCTTCCATTGGTGCTCATTCTATCTCTGAGGAAGTTGCAGGGTTTTCTCCTTTATGGTTTCCTCAAGGAAAATTCTGCGTGTCTCTTGTCTCTTGTGATTATTGCTGTGCAAGTTATTCTATCAGATAAGATCTTAGATCATATTGTTGAAATAGATAAAAATCTAACAAAGTGGAGGAAAAATTGGTAAAACATCACCATGCTATTATTTTTCTCTTAGAATACAAACCCTTTTCTTATGTTTGCAAATTTTTCTCTATATTTGGAAATCTCCATTTCAAGCAAGTCTCCATTCTCTATTTAGTCAGAAAGTCATTATCTACCTTCTTGGACTTTCCCTAAATGAAGCACAAAGAAGAGTTGCAAGTGTATGGATCGAGTGGAGGAACTCATACTCTAGTTTCAACATAGTTATGTAGTAGGTTAGAGGTGATCAAGGGAGCATTAGGATAAAGATATTCAAGAAGTAGAACTTCCTCAAACGTTTGGCCATAAGTAGGTTTCTTGTTCTCTTAGTTTAGTTATATGTTGGTTAGAAATATATAATTTATTCATTTTTTAGGATTGAGGGTTGCCTTTAGGGCATTCCTTTGTAATGGTTATAACCCAAATACATTAGGGGTTTTTTTCTCGAAATAAAATTGGCAACTTTAATGGAGAAGTCTCAATTTTGGATTGGTATAGGGTGTCTAGTGTGGTTTTATTTTTTATTTTTTGTTGTTCTTCCTATTTGGGTACTTTGCAAAAGTTTAAACTCCATACTGAAATACCTAGGGAAAAATGTTTATGCTTTTCTAAAGTTTGAAGATGTGTATTTAACCTCAAATGTTTATATACACATGTTATAGTGTGATCATGCACATATAAATGCACCCTGTACTATTTTATCGGCCGTTTGTGTCCCTATAGGTGGTCATTTTTCTTTGTATTTTTTAGTATTTCAAAATTCATACACAAGCTACTGAGTAGAAAATCACATATATACATGGTTTATTGTGGTCAAAGGCACATATACCCTATATGTGTTAAGTTTTCAATCACTTTTCAGTTTGATTATAAATTTTTGGTTTGGAAGGTTGCCATAAGTTGGGTTACACTTTGTCAAAAAAAATTAATCTCTTAAGAAGTAACATTTCTGATAACAAAAATAAAAGTCTTTTGATTAATGCTTTTTAATTTTATTAGGGTTTTAAGTTTTTATTTGGTTTTTGTGCTTCTTTGGATTTCTTGATAAATTGGTATTTCTTATATCTCTATATAGTATGTTATGAGTCTGTGCTTGTGTGTGACCCCTGGTTCTTAAAACACTTCATTTAATTTCAAATGGCTTTTGAAACTCAAGAAACCAAGTAAATTGGATTCTCATTTTTTAAATATTGAATTCTCTTTAATAATTCTTTCTCAATGAAAATTAATTCCTCATAAAGTTAAAGTATATAATGTTAGACACATGATAAATATTTGGGTTCCTGCACAAAGTCGGCAGAAATTTTAGATTGAGTGCCTTTATAGAATCCAGTTTCAAGATGACTAAAGCTTGGCAAGCCAGTTGGAATGCTGGCTAGGTCAAGACATCACCTACATATTTTACTTTACCCACACACAAACTCATTTTTCTTAAATAAAATTATTTTTACCTCACCAAAACATGACATGCATGTTTTGCTTACATACCAAAAAAAACATATCTTCCATAATGTGTGTGCATTCTTGGAATATAGAAATGTTCGCATGTTCTTAAAAACTCAAAATGAGATATTAAATGAATTACTAGTTGTTTTTATGTTTTATTGAAATGAAAGTGTAAATCTATACAAGGTTCACAATTTTAACTATCCCAAAGTGTACCAAACCTAAGATGACAATGAGTAAATAAGTTCTAATGGTGGTGAGGAATTTGGTGATAATAAATATGGTGTTGTCGTGACCATTGCAGATGTGTGTTACTAAGAAAAACCACATTGTTTATTTACCCTTGGACAATGACTAGATATGTAGTGCAATGTTCAAAATGTTCTTCACTCCCTTCCACCTAGTATGTCACGAGGGAGATATAAAAAAAATTTAGTGTTAACAACATTGAATATGTGAGACATGTGCCTTTGATTTTATTCAGTAGTTATCGCATCTCACTCTTTTTTATTCTCTCTTTTTCTTTGAATGGTGTAGGAAAATAACATTTATATACTCAGAACATAGGTTTTGACAAGGTTGACTTTATATGGATGGGTCTGATTGTCTAAGGCATGGTTCAATCCTAAAATATTATGAATTAGTGTCCAACATTTATTTTTAAGGTTCATGGTCCATGCACATCTTCCCAAATAGCCACATCGGACATATAAATGGAGTATATGAAATTAGAACCTAGAGGCATAGGCACTAGAAGTTTCCTATATGGCTCAAGGCTCATGCACATGGATTTACACTACCATAAATGAATTACAAATGGAATTATTGCCCTATAAATGGTCTACATATGCAATTTCGAAAGCAAATGTAGAATGGACGAGTATCATGGCCACATGGGATTTTTCAATGCCAAATACCAAGGATGTAGACCCCAATAATTTATTTTATATCTTATGGGGCAAGCACAAGGTTCTAATCAACCAAAAATTCCCTATAGAGGGAAATATTTACCTATGGGCATTATATGGAATGAATTTGGTGATTGATTTACCTTCGGTGAGTATGCTTAGGAGTAGGAATAATGAAATTAGGTACTAAGGGTCATTAGTAAAGATCAAGGATTGTGCAAGGGTATTGAGAGCATCATTATTGTTCCTAGGTAACCAGGAGACCATTAATAGGTCACATGTGGTGGTTTGAGGCATTGTTACTATCCTTGGAATCCCTCAAGCCTCGTTAAGGGCCTATGGCCTGAGTCCCCCGCCCGCCCCCCCCTCGACCATGTGTTGGGCCTCAATAATTATAACAAGTGATCAAAAAATATAATTTGTCTGAAAATGATCACATGGAGGAAATGTATATTGTGAAGATTCCTTTTTGTAGAATTAATGCATAAATCAAGTTGGTAGATGGAAACTTAGATAATTAGTTATTTCCTACTATGTATATATTATTAAAAATGACCTCAACATCTTGTTGATGCTCAGGACATTATTGTGTTCTCAACATGGGTGACACTATTTATGGTAAATATATTGCCGTGACACTATCATTTGTCTCTTCCACCTCCTCACTTAAATAATTAGTTGGTTAGAGAGGTTGGTTTGGCAACATACTAGTGTTTCCATTATTTGAATATGTTACTAAGGTATCACTTCCACTATTTATTTGAAAGAGTTTTGTGCAACTATGTTTATTATGAGCATTTAGATCCTTCTTTGGTCTACCACTTTAATTATAAATGAGAATATCCTTCCTTGTAGAATAAATACTTCTTCATAGTTTGGGTGCGTCACTGTGTAAATTTTATATATATATTTTTTCTATTACTATTTTTTTCCAAATTAGAATGCTAGGATTCAAACCTAACCTTTTAACACATATGGTAAATTTGGATTTCACAAGAAAATCTCACTTTTAATAACACTTTTATAAGAAAATATCACCTTTTATTTATTTTATTTTTTAAATATTATTTATCTTATACAATCGTACAAACCTTCCAACTATCTAAATTTATGCAATGATAAATATAAATTTATGAAATGATAAATAGTGATGAGGCCAACCTTCACAGTTTTACAATGAGGCTAACATTCCTTCTTGTTTTTTTTTAATTTTTTAATGTGTTGAAGTATTGGGGAAATAATTATAGTATTTCTAAATAGTATTATATTAAAATCATGAAACCATGTTAACAACCAGCATACATCACATGTTTAGAATTTCAAACCGTTGAATATATATATATATATATGAATTTCAAACAGTCGAAAAATACTAATTAATGTATATATGTATGAGAGATAGCTATGTTGAAAAGAAAAGAACAATGTTTTGATTGAAAGTAACAAACCACCTTCTGAAAACCATACCCTCATCAATACCTAATATACTGTATTTGACGATATTATCTTTGACAGTGCATTCTCACCATTCCACTCTCACTTATATTTTTCCTTTAGTGGAAATCTTATCAAACATTACTTTTTAAAGAGATTTTTGAATCAGACACGACTTCTCCACTCTCGGCCTCACTGACAGAACCCTCCTCGCCTATCTTGGATTGTGCACAGGCACTTACACCTGTTTCATTGCCTCCTCTCATTCTGAACCTCATCCCTTCTCGGACTTTGCCGTCTTTAACCTCCCTTGTGGATTTTCCATCATCAGTAAAAGATTAGACAGATTTTTAAATTCCTCCACCTTGATCCCGTCCTTAAGGGTATAGAGGGTATGGACTCATCATGTTGATATCTCGGATCACTTTTCGATTTGCCTCGAATGGGACAAAATGAGGGGGTCCTATAACTACCCTTTCAAATTCAATTAATCATGGCTCAATGATCCTGATTTTACCCTGTGGTTATCTCAGAGGTGGTCTGCATTGAGCCCTAGGGACTTTGATCTTGATATTGACTTCTTATCACACATGCTTCGTTCTCTCAAGCTGGAGGTAAAATGTTGGATAAAGGACACACGTTCTCTTATGGAGTCTGAGTCGATCCGACTTGACAGAGCTATTGATACCCTTCTCTCGGGCTCCTCTACTGGAATCCTTTCCCATGAAGAACAGGAGTACTTGACTCTTCTTAGATCCAAAAAGAGAAAGATATTGGAGCACCATCTATTGACTTGGCAACTTAAAAGTAGAGTGAAATGGGCTCTGCTGGAGGATTCGAACACTAAATTGTTCCACATGTTGGCATCGGGGAGAAGGAACCATAACACGATTTGGTATCTATGTGATGATGATGGCAATTGCTTTGAGGATGAGTTTGCCCTTAAAGAGTTGGGTCAGAAACATTTTTCCCATATTTTCCAAGATGATAAGGAAACAAGCTTGCTAGATCAGATCAAGGTTGTCATGCTTTACCCATACATGATCTCCATTGAGAGTGCCCCTAGCCTTACATGCCCCATTTCTCTGAAGGAAATTGAGTTTGCACTGAAATATTTCAAAAAAGATAGGAGCTCTGGCCCGGATAGATGGCCTGTTGAGTTCTACCTACACTTTTTTGATCTTCTGGGGCACTTATATTGTCTACAGTGGATTCATCTAGGGTTTCAAGCTTTATCCCTCCCTCTCTGAACTCTACCTTCCTTGATCTGATCCCTAAAAAGGATAAGCCTTCCTCATTTGCTGACTTCAGGCCTATCTCCTTGTGTAATATGTTGTACAAACTGATCTCTAAAGTCATTGATGTCAGGCTCAAGCCTTTTCTGGACTCTTGTATTTCCTAGGAACAATATGGTTTTCATAAAAACCATCAGATTGTTGAGCCTATTGGTATTGTTCAGGAGACTCTCCATATTATGAAAACCAAGAATATCAGTGCGTTTATCCTCAAACTGGATTTGATTAAGGCATTTGATCATGTGAATTGGTCTTATATCCGTCTCATTTTGATCTAGATTGGGGTACCCCTCCCGGTTGTTAATTGGATTACGGGATGCCTCACCTCTACAAATTTTGCTGTCCTAATAAATGGTACCCCTTCGAAGTTCTTCTTGGATTGATGCGGAATCAGACAAGGCTGCCCTCTATCTCAATTGTTCTTTATCCTTGTCATTGAAGGGCTCATTCTCTTAATCTATAACACTAGGGATCATGGCCTCATTCGAGGTATCAAGGTCTCTTCCTCGCTTGCACTAAAACATCTCTTATTTGTGGACAATGTAATCTTATTGGGTACTGGAACTTTACAGGAGTGGATTGCCTTTGATGTTATACTTTGTACCTTTTGTAAGGCCTCAGGGATGTGCATTAGTCTGGATAAATCGTGCTTTCTTCACAATAATATTGATGCTGATATTCTCTTGGATGTTGCCCGGGTCCTGCCTTATAAGATGGAGCCTATTGTCTCCGGTTTTAAGTATCTTGGTTACTTCATCAAACCTTTGGGATATAGGGTAAGTGATTGGAATTGGTTGATTCAAAAATATGAGAATAGGATTTGTCACTGGACTCATAAGTTGCTTTCACTCGGTGGCCATCTGATACTTGAACAAGCAATACTCTCCAGCATCCCGGTCTATTGGCTGGGCTTAGCTCCCATTCATGTTTCTGCATTGCATAAGATTAGAAGCATCACATTTGCTTTTTTATGGGGCTCCTCTGACAAAAATCGCAAGTACCATCTGGTGAATTGGCAGAGCCTCTCTTGGCCGAAAGAGTATGGGGGCTGGGGTATTAAAAACCTGCTCTGGTTCAGCATAGCATTGCATCTTAAGAAATTTTGGATGGTCTTGTGGAATAATGGTTTATGGCATCGGGTCCTTACTAGAAAATATTTGAAGAACCGCTCGGTGGCGGCATGGCTCAGAGGTAAAAAATTCTGCACTTGCGGGGTCTCTATTATCTAGAAGGGATTCCTTCAAACTATTCCTTGGCTGGGAAGTAATCTTGCATGGAAGGTGGGAAATGGACAAGGTGTCCTTATTGGAATTGATCCGATCATAGGTGTTCCCAGCTCCCTCTCACTCCCAGATGGGTTAAGAACATTTCTAGAAGACTTGGATATCACTTCTCTTTCACAGGCACGCAATACCTTACCTAGTACACATCATTACTGGTATTCGCCCAAGGATTTGGGTATTGCTGGTGAATGGAAAGTTGCCTGGGAAGCTTTTACGAGGGGTCTGGATATTAGTGGAATTCGTCTCACTTCTCAGTCAAATACCCTTCTATGGGCTTTCAATAAACACGATGGTTCAATCTCTGCAAATTTGGTATATGACAGCATTGTAAAATCTTTTTCTCCATAGTCTAGTAGTAGGCTACATTCATTCATTTGGACCTGTACACTTCCCAGGAAAATTGGATGTTTTGTCTAGCTGGTCTTGAGGAATAAAATCCTTACTTGGGATAACCTCCAGAAATGTGGATGGAATGGACCGGGTATTTGTGCTCTCTACAACGCTGATGAGGAGTCTATTCAGCATATATTTTCACATTGTACTATTTGGAAGAATGTCCTTTCTCTCATATGTGATCAGTTCTACATTACTCCACCTACATGGTCTGATAATCTTGGTATGTTCATAGACATATGGATTGCAAATTTTTCAAAGCACTCTGCATACAATACGATTCCTTTCCACACTATGTGGGCCATTTGGAAAGCTCGGAACTTGCTTATTTTTTAGGGGAAGAAACTGTCTTTTCGGGGCATTATGCACCAAATCTCTTACTCCATGCAACTGTATTGTCCTCTGAATGTCAAAGTTAAAAAGAGAAGAGTGATTGGGCCTAATCCTTGCATGGTCTATCCCTGTGGGTTTTTTTATGGGGCTTCTGCAAATTATGTGGGTGGAGTTGGATACTACTTACACCTGAATGAGTCACACTCCTTTGAGTTTGCGCTGGGGGTGGGAAATAGCACCAATACTAAGGCAGAATTGGTCGGCCTATGGGCTCTTCTACTTACCTCCCAAATGATGGGGATTCGCTTACTCCATGTTTTTGGTGACTCTTTAGTCATCATTAATTGGGAAAAGGGATCTAGTGCTCTTTCCCCACTAGATCTCTTCCATTGGTGTAGGGAAACTAGAAATCTATTCACATGCTTTCTTGACTTGTCATTCAGCCATATGTACCGTGAACACAATCAGATTGCAGACCACCTTGCTAAAACTGCTCTCTCATTGGCTCCTAGTTTTGGCTGTTTCTCTGAATTTTCTGATGACCATTTGGTCTCACATGATACTTTCCATGTCATTTGTTGCATTGTAAGGGAAGCTTACTCCCCTATTTTCAGCTCTTTTTCGATTCTCTTGGAGCGGGCTCCTTTAGATTGCTGCTCTGATCTCTTTGGTCCACGGTAGATATGGTATGTTGAGACAATATTTACTGATGGAAACACTTTCTCTGTTGATCTGCTATTGACCCCCTACTGTATCTTGTTGTGAGGTGACTTATTCATGTATGAGGTGTATATATTCTTGGTTGTATCATGATGCTTGGGACAACACACTAGATTCCTTTTGATTCTTAATAGAATATCAAGGATAGGCTTTTTTCTTCTTGAAAAAGAAAATATTATTCCAATATAGGTAACGTTGTATTTTCATAGGAACTAAAATTATTAAAAGGAATCGAGAGAACTTATGTAAAAAAAATATGAAGTTGAATAAGACTTTCTAAACATTATTAAACAAACATGATTAAAAATCATGATTGATGTAAAACTTAAAGTTGAATAAGACTTTCTATACATTATTAAACAAACAAACATGATTAAAAATCATGACTTATGTAAAACATAAAGTTGAATAAGACTTTTTAATCATTATTAAAAAACAAACATGATTAAAAATCATGTCTTAATGGGAACTTTAAAAAGTTGTNTATGTGGTATGTATATTATTAAATGACAAAAAAAAATTGTAATAGTTTTTTGTAAACTTGTTTATTTATGCATTCTTAAGAATGTGCACACGTTCCTTTTGCTAATGGCTTAATGCCTCTAAACCACCACTACAACTTGTTAGCTCAATTGATAAGTAATGGAAAAAACCCATGCACACTTAGAAAAAGAATAGGTAATTAACATGTGGAATACATGAGTTTCTTTTTAGCAACCTCTGTACCATACGTGGGTCTACCTCAAGCAACCTGTGTATGGATATTAAGAGTGTAATACGTGAGTTTCCTGAAAGGAACCCGCATATTATCCATGAGTTGCTTCACTACAGGTCACGTATTTCATTGAGAATTGTTAAAAATTAAAACATGATTAATCAAAGGGAAGTTGGGCTTGGTTTAGCAACCTCCTCAATTTCCCTAACCATCCTAGCCTCAAAATCCTTCCTCACAAACAAATATGAAAAGAGGGGAAGGGTATGAGGAAAGGGGACCAACTTTGGAGGCAAAGTTATGCTGGAGTACTTTCATTGAGGAGAGGAGCAAGAGGAATCAGAGCTAGGTCTTGCAAAGGAGTCTAATCGAGTAGAGGATTTGTAATGTTTCCAAAAACTCTGTCAATAAAGATTGTTATTTCCTTCCATCATTGTGTAATGAATGCTTCATTTGTTGTTGAGTAATGATCTAGATTGTCTTTTGTTTTGAATTGCAATCTTTGTTTATTTTCATTTCTCATCTATTATAACAATTGAAGATACTTTGAGAAAGGGTACTTTCTTTTTGCAGGTGTTGAAGATTTGGAAGCAAAAGAGCATTGGAGAGAAGAGGAAAAGCTAGGATCGATCATCGAAAAAAGGTGCACAATACTCATCTCTTTCTCTTTAATATATGCTTGTAACCCCGCATGACTATTTGCAACCGTATATTATGTTGGTGGCCTTTTGAACCCCAACCATAGGATATATTTCCCTCACAGCATAATTGATGACTATGTTGGGAAGTCTACTATTTCGGATCTCTTTGATCGATTTTTCTTTCCAGTATTGTCCATTGTTGGTCTTGTATATGACTTGCTTGCATAAATATTCAGTTAGTCCAAATTGATCATTCAATATTTAAGTCCATTCCTTTTTCTTTGTGAAATTTATTT
This sequence comes from Pseudotsuga menziesii, assembly GCA_001517045.1. Taxonomy (NCBI): domain Eukaryota; kingdom Viridiplantae; phylum Streptophyta; class Pinopsida; order Pinales; family Pinaceae; genus Pseudotsuga; species Pseudotsuga menziesii. The sequence goes on along the minus strand of LPNX010065267.1, from coordinate 236,667 downwards.
AAGGAATCCATGGGTATCCCATACTTGTAGTCATGTATACTCTGTAAATACGTAGGTTCTCCACTACACAATCGCATATGGTACGCAGTTTATATTCTACACAGTCACGTATTCCTTGTAGGTGGTCATGTGAAAGCTAGGGTTTTGTTAAAAGTCTATTTTTGCATCTTGGATTTCTTTGAGACTTTTTCCTGAGAGCATTTGAGACTGTTTCTTTCTTAGGTTCTGGTTTTTTTTATGTGGTAAGTCTCTTTTTAGTGAATTGAGTTGGATTGCTTGTAGAAATACCTTTAGGTCTCTCCTCTTGGCTTTTACTTGGTAGGAGTGTTGGCGATCTCTGATTTTTCAGCCCTTGTTGATGTTAGTGTTCACTTACAGTCTGGTTTCTTGGATAAATAACCTGAAGTTTCTTCTTTCAAGCCTTAGAACAACTTGATTTTATAAAGTTGAGTAGTTTAGTACAAGTAGGATTTTTTCAAGATTTGTATGATCTTCAAAGTTTGTTTTTATGAGATCTGAATGTCGAGTCTGTTTGATACATTCATCCATTTTGCTCATTTATGTTTGTGTATAATGTACTTTATTTCATTTTCCTTTTGAAAATAAAATAATAAAATGAATCATTTAGGTGCATACTAGCAGACACATTTTTCATTTGTTTTCAAGTTTTCAAAAAGAAAAGCAAAATTTTCTTATTTGATTTCCAAAGTTCTCAAACAAGTTTCATTATTTTTGAAAAATAAAGAGAATTTAAAATGACAATGATAATATGAAGCATGTCAGATCATACTTTTGGTTTCCATTCAAGTCCAAAAACATCATTAGTTGCATGGTCATCACCCTGAGTAAAAATAAGCTTTAAAAAGAACATTAATATTTAAAATTGATTAGTAACCATTTTCTTTTTAGGGACATCAGAAAGTAGCTTAGGCTAGGGTTTTGGATTAGGAATATCTGTAACTATCCAAAACTTTTTAAAATTCAGACATAGTGGCTTGTTGCTTAGGAAACCTACTTCTACAGGAAGGTAAACCAGAAATATCCTCTAACACAAGATTTAAAGATGAGGTCATGTGAATCTTGAGTTGCGGAGACACCCCTCCAATCCTCAATGGAGCATAAACCAAGATTGTTGTGCGTATAAGGGTTCATTTGGTACCACCTTTGGCCCCGTGTGGTGCCAATGATGTTTGCATTTTGGGCTTGTTACCCTTTCCATGCAAATCAGTCATATCGATGATTGTTCTGCCATAACTTTATTGTAGATATGGTAACCATAGTATCTTGATATAGGGTTATTACGCATGTGATGGTGGAAGGATATTTCCATTGTACCAAGGGAAGATGTGGGAGGAAACCCTGTGCAATAATTTTGGAGGGTGGTTGGTGATTCAACTGCTTGCACCTAGAAAAATTGTATCGGGACTTTGCGTAACTTCTCTTAAGCTCTTCACTGGTCTATTCTGGGCCTTCATCATCCCAAACATTCATTTGGAAGGGATATCTTTATCCTCCTAGTTGTGATACTTAGGAATTTATTAGTGGTATGTTGTTTGGTTTGCTGGTGATATAATATGACTCTTAGGTGTGTGTAATTATAGTCTTTAGTTGTTGATGTTCAACATCCTCATAGATCATGAAGGTTGCAAAGCCTTCCTCCACTAATAGTTGGGGAGCCTCCATCACCACCTAGAAGGTGGAGAATTAACACAAGTGGTTCATTTGAACAGATTGGTATTAGTCAGAGTCTAGGGGAACCTAAAATAAGGTATAATCAACCTGATCACCCATCAAAAGAGATCAAAGACATGCCAGCCAAAAGCATTGCAAGGAATTATAACTCACCTCTTACTGATTTGAGAGACCCGGTACTTGTGAAAGTTAGTTAACCTACTATTGGTGTCCTATTAAGTATTGTCTTGTTGAATAGAAGAGAAGGATCTAGGGATATCTATACCCCTGCTTCAGCCATGTCATCCAGTGGAGTCTCTCCTCTACATGTGAGTGTATCACTATCGAACATTCCCAATGCACCAATAATATATTTGAATTTTAGTTTACTTATCCCACTATCTCCGAGTACTAGAGTGGTTAGCCCCTTAGTACCCATGAACTCTACTGCCAGTATGTAAAATGTGGTGGTTACTGGGGTACCCAATATGCCTTTTAAATCCTCTCCCTTATTCCAAAATTTTCAGAACAATCCTAGTGGTTCCAATCCTTTCGTACAAGGGTATCCCTAGTATGGAGGACACATTCCTATTTCCTCGCCATATGTAGGTCTCACACCTAATTTTTCAGGTGTGTCTTCTAGATGCTTGGATCCTTTCTTTAGATTCAGTTTTCAAACTTCAAGTCAGGTCTCGACCACACACATTGGAAGCTCTACTTGTTCACTATTTGGTGGAAGATCAATATCTCCCGTATCGATGACACCTATTTCGGTCAAAACTAGGAAAACTCAACATTAAAATCCTCAAGTCAATAACCCTTTAGCTTTTGGATGAAATCCTTTTCAAAACATTGTCACTTCTTCACAGCCGACAGCTGTGGGAAACCACAAGAAGCCTTATGGGAACATTGGTGCGGGCACTTCCTCACACCAAGTTCCTCAATACCAAACTCCATCTCAGACTGAATTACTTTTCTGGAAACTTTAAACTTGCCAAACCTATGAAAACTAATGAATGACCATGTGCACCACGATTTGACTTGGCCACCAGTTCCTATCAAACTACCTTAATATCTTCCAAAATTTCAAGGGAAAACTAGATAGGACCCTAGTGACCATGTCAGAACTTTCCATCCATGGTGCTCCTCAAACACTCTGGATTATTATTCAATTTGGTTGAGTTTTTTTCAAAGAAATCTAACAAGTGTAGCAGTGAAATGGTATATCAAACCCCCATCTGCTACTTATGACATTTTCCTTGATTTAGTCACTATTTTTCTCAATCAATTTCAACTTCTAGTCCGATGTGACATCGGTAGTGATCTTTTGTTGAATTTTCGATAGAATAAAGCTACTCACATTTCTGATCACGTTTAGAAGTGGAGAATAAGAAATAGGATAATTAAATATAATATGTATCCATAGTTTTTGTTGGAATAGTTTTTGAAATCACATTTAACATATATTTCAAAAGATGTTTCAACTTCTAGAGTGATGACCGAAGAGGAATCCATTCTCAGATCCCATCATCTTAACCTAATATACGCTCAGTCTGTGATTCTCTATGATAACATACCCAATGCACCAAGGTCTAACTTAGACTTTGCGAAAACAAATCCTGGACCCCATGCCTATGGCATTGTTGGTTTGGTTCAGTAACCCACTATGGAATCACTAGAAAAAAAATACAGGAATTATCAATGAAACAATCCACAGTGGAAAGAACCAATATTGTGACCCCCTCCCCTCAGAATGCATAATTGTTTAGTGCAGAATACACCTCAAAGGGAACTCAAAAGTCTGATGGGAAGAAAAAAGGGAAGAAAGGGGAGGGAAATCAAAATAAACAAAACTTGATGAAGAATGCTGAAGGGGGAAAGAAAAAAAATAAAAAGGGAAGTTTCCCTGCAAACTTTATCAAAAAGACCACTTGAATTATTATTGGCCTTTAATGGAACAAGCTCAGAAGTTGTTGAAGAAACAACCTGATGTCTTTAAGGATAATTTCCCACAAGGACCAAATGAAACTTTGATCAATACAAAGAATGTCGAGGGTACTCAGAACACTCCCCCTACTGATCAATATTACATTAACATGGTCCAATCCCAAATGTTATTGCAAACGATAGCCAAGAATTATGAATACGAGTCTTTGCAGAAAGATAAGCAACCTTCTGAAGCACCAACCCCAATTTGGATTGAAAAACCAACTGAACCTATGCCGAATATACCGAAAGGTGTTTTCAAGAAGACATATCGTAACCCTAATGCGAGGGTTTCTCCCAACTATTTCGTTTTGGAGGACCGATCCCAAACTCCTTATGTTATGTTTGCCTTAGAAGTGTTGCAAAGTTATCATTCACAACATAGTGCACTTCTGTAAGCTATAGGTAGTATTGATTCTGCGGACTTAACATCCAAGTTTGACTTATTCGATGTCGAACCCAGATTTCTGTATCATGTAGCCTTCCAAATTGAGGTAGTCCATGGCGGTAAAAGTATTAGACGAACTGTTATAGATGAAGGTGCATCTACATGTGTAATGGTTGTTTCGTGTTGGAAATATTTGGGATCCCCTGAGTAGGTCCTGTCAAATAACTTTCTAATCGCTTTCGACAGAATATATTTTTGTCCGCATGGTATATTGTCTTCTTTTGATATAGAATTTCCAGGGAAAATGGTTTTAGTAGAAGTAGAGGTGGTTAAAGCTCCTTTGGATTACAGTTTACTCTTGGGTAGGAGTTGGACCTATACCATGTGCATTATCCCATTGTCAGTATTCCATGTTCTTGTTTTCCCTCATGAAGGGAAGATAATGACTATTGATCAATTGTCTTATAAATGGAAGTGTCGTACAGACACATCGGATTCTAATGTTCCCTGTTATAGATGATTTTACCACACTTGGTATATCATGTTTTTATGGACTTCCCTATCCCTATGCAAACTCTTTGGACCCCCTTTGCTTAATATAACTTTAATGCTCCTAAAAATCCCCTTAAAAAGTCTTATTTATTGGTATATGCAAGGCACCATCTTACAGACCACATGTACACACATCTTGCTCCATTATGACCTGTGTACAACAATAAATTTGCTCAAAAATAAAATATTTAGAGTTTTCCCCCATCAAGTAACAAATAACTTGACTATTGGCCTTCCATATGCCTGGAAATGCTTCGACCTGACCCTTCACCTCCTATTCAAAGGATATATATTGAGATACTTGGATTCATTAGAGGAGGAGAACTTGTGAGAGAAAACAAACAATAGTGGTTTCATGCCCCATTCTTGCATACTTGAGTCTGCATCCCTTTGTCCGTTGAGCAACCATTGATGCTCTTCCTAAGCTTGTCATTGTCTTGTGAGCTTGCCATCGATATTGAGGATGGAAGTGGTGGAGGCCCAAGTGGAGGACTCGGTTTCTCTATTTCGACGAGGTGCCGATAGAGTTTATTACTTATATCTATGTTTATATTTAATAGAAATATCCATTTCTTGTCTATTATATGTGTAACTATGAATATTTTTATCCATGGATGTAGTTTCTTTGATTATATATTGGATTTATATATGCTAGAGTAGGTTCTAACAATTAATATCTATCATGCTTGTATGTTTTGTTGTTTTTGAAAATGAAATGCAGGTGCAAGTGTGATTGAAAGCTCAACGGGGATCTACTACGAACTTCTAGAATAAGGTACGATTCTCATCCCTTAGTGTTAGACTTGTTTATTTCTTTAACATATTTGAATTGAATTCATTTCTGGTGTCATATTGTGTGGTCCACTCCAAGCCATAGGAAATTTTCTCCATAACAGAATTGGCAACTCCACTGGGGAATTTCCTTTTTGTTGTGGTTTGGCTGCATGATGTGCTTGATTTTCTATCTGGTTCTCTATGTTTCTATGTTGCATTCAGGAGTGTTTTATCCCATTGGTATTCCTTTGAAGTAATTTAAGTCTTAGCATACATTTTTACCACCTTTCTCTTGTTGTACATGGGTCATAGAAGTAACGATCGCATATACACGTGGGCTGTAGTACTTATAGTCGCATAAAAACATGGGTTTTCAGTGAACAATTGTGTATATCCCTCTTTGTGAGTGAAATCTTGATGTTTGGGATATGTTGGGTGGGTTGTGAGTGTTGTTGAGTCTTCTTTGGTATCTACACTGCTAGTTTACTACTTCTGTACTAACCAGAGACTTCTTTTTCTTTGCTTTTATTTAAAATTTGTTCTTGTCATTTATCTTATTTTTGTTTTGGTATTAGTGCATTAGACCTCTTAGTATCAGTGTCTTTCTTGGATTGTGTCTGATACTTGATACAGGGTTTGGGAGTTTATAGAGTCTTTTTGTTTCATTTTCGTATCATTCACAATCAAAATACAATTTATTTATTTTTTGGCATGTTTTTGCATTATGCATTTGCATGGAAATGGTACTTGCATTAGGTTTGCTTAGTTGAAATAGTGTTCAAGATTTCATATGGGAATTATTTCATCAACATTTGAAGAAAATTTATGCATTTCATGTAGTGGCATACCCCTTTTTCATATTTAAATACAAATTGCACTTGGCATCCTTTGTTAGGTGTGCATATTTATTTCACTAATGATTCATAATATAGTTAGTTGCATGTTCATTAAACTTGAGTAATAACAACCCTTAAAATTAATGCTTAACTTAAAATTTATTACACTTTTATTTGATAGAGGTGCACCAACAAGCTTAGGTTGTAGAGGCTTGGAATAGGGTGTCATGAGTAAATTTTTCCAAGACTATGAAACAAAACAACTAGGTGTTTGTCCAGGTTAGAAGAGAAATCCTTGGTATAGTTAGTGTTCTCAGGAGGCTCCTCTTACATGGGATTTAAGCACAAGGAAACATACACGTTAGTGGTGTGGATAGCCCCTTTCCACTCTCTATGTAGTGTCGAAGATATTTCCAGGATCTTATTCGTATCTGGGGGATTTTGAGGTACCTTTGGTGATTTCGAGCTTCAGGATTTGTTACCCTGCCCATATGGTAGATCCCACCTGTGACTGTCTGCTTGAGAATCGGTTATATTGGGGTGACCTTAGTTTCCTTATCTAGGTATCACAGGGGGTACTTGTAGAGGTTATTCTGTGAGTGTTTTTTCCAGGTAGGGGCCAGACAACATCGTTGCTATATGCATTGAAGCTAAGGGAGACTATAATTGGTTACACACCTCTGCTTGTAGTGTATGGGAGGCTTATTCCTCTCCTAGGAGAGACATACCTTATGCATTCAGGATCTCACTTATTCTCCCTCTTGGATTGTTTGCATCTGACTTAAATTTTCTTAGGGGTTTGCTCTTTGTGCACTAACTTTCTCTAGGGATCATAATTATTCAATTTTTATTTTACTTTTGTGGAGTCATCATGGATCAAGTTTTGACACTTCACTGATCTCGACGTTTAGCATGGATTTCACCTTGTGGATCTCCTCCTCCTCCTCTGAAGAGGACTAGACATTCTAGGAAAACTTACACACACTGTGATTCACACACTATTCTCATCATGAGTAATACATCTGAGACCTTGAAAGTCCCTTCCTCTCCATCCTCCAGAATGGGGAATGCGACCATTGTGAGGCCTGGGACTCCGTTTGAGACCGGCCTTCACAAGGATGGTACTTCCTATAATTCACGACCCTAGTTGTCGAACTTTGCAAATTCTTATCGAAGGTATTCCTCGAGAAGGTTGAGTAGTGAGACTCATAATATTCCCTCTAGCACATGTCCCCTTAGGTTTTTCATGCTAGACCTTACTGATACTTTTTCGTCATTTGTCGTTGATCTTGGTATAGATCCTAGTGTTGTGCATGGGGGCATTGTCATCCATTTCCACATTGATAGATTTCGTAGTGGTAATATTGAACCTTTCGCTCCATTTGTGGGAGGATTTTTATACACCTCATCTAGGCATAATGTTCGTGTTTGCTCTCATGGAGGTGACCCTAGACACATGAACATTGGAGGCACAACTTACATTCCATCTTATGCTCCATCGTCCACCACACCTATTCTGTCAAATTCCTTTCTTATGGCAAATCGTCCTCATGACCCACACGATCCTTCGGGATGTGGTGTTGCATATAACCGTGTTGTTCCCTCGTCAGTCGACGTTGTTGTGTCAGGAGGCTACATAACTCCTTATGTGTCCAACATCAGCCTGTTTATCAGTGCTATAACTATGGTTATGTAGAATCTCATTCTCAAGGTATACCAAAATATAATATTCCTATGCATCTTTTTCTGGGCCATATAGGAGGGGATTACTATCCAACTGGCCAAGGCCATGGTATTTACTATAATCATCCTTATATGAACCAACCTTTTCAGGAAGCATGGAACCATATGGCACAACCTAGGATCCCTTTCTTGGCTATGTTGAATTTTCCTGACCTTTCGAAGTTGACCAATGATCTGGTATCTCATGATCCGATGGGGTTGGTTGTCCTCACCAAGATTCCTTCAGACATTCCAAAGTTTGAAGGTAAGTGTGGCGGGGACCCTAGAGAGAATGTGACTATTTTCCACCTATGGTGCTCTTAGAATTCATTGAACCATGACTTTGTTTGCCTACACCTGTTTCAACACACCCTCACGGGTCCTGCCACAAAATGGTATATAGAGTTTCCTGGCGGCACATATCAGGCATTTAACGACTTAGAATTGGCCTTTATTAACCACTTTCAACTACTGGTACGTTACGATGCTGGTACCGAGCTCTTGTCGACATTTCGACAAGATAAAGCCACACACATCTCTAACCATATTCAAGAGTGGCATAGACGAAAAAAGGTTGATTAAGGCAAACATTCCATCCAAGTTTTTGTTGGAATGGTTCTTCAAATATTTATTTCCTTACATTGCGAAGGATGTTTCGATGTCTGGAGTTATGAATGAGGAGAAGGACACCTTCCGAGCTCAAAATTTAGACTTGATTTATTCTCAATCTGGGATCCTTTATGAGATTATCCCTGATGCACCATGATCAAACTTTAAACCTAATTTTAATCCCGAGCCGCATGCCGATGGTATTTGTTGGCTCTGTGAGTACCAAGTTCATAGACCAGGTTATGAATCCACTGAAAAACTAGTCTATTAATCATACTTCAACTAGAAAATCTACGACATTGTCCAATTACACCCAATCAATAGATGTGCTCTCGGTACATTCTTTCGACCATAAGGGTAAATAGCAGCCCAGACAAAATAGAAAGAAGGGAAGAAACAATAGAAGGGGTGGTCAAAATAGGAAGGAGAACCAGAGTGATGAAAAGAAAGAAAATGATGTTCGGGGGACAAGAAGCCTAAACAGAAGGTTAAATTCCCTTGCAAGATTTGTGGGGGAGACGATCGTACATTGTTGTGCCCTCATATTGATGAGGCCTTGAATTTCATTGCACAGAGCCCAACTGTGTTGACTTATCCTTTACCTCATAATAAAAATATGGATTCGAGGAACATGGACACTAGAAGCACTTATGGTGGGCATCAAAACCCAATGAATGCTGAAGGTGGCCATGGTTGTATCAACATCATGTCTTCTGCTAATGTTGTGACTCACAAAAACGATTACGGTCCATGACAACCCAACTTGGGTAAAGAACCTGCACCTCTTGAGAAACCTTTGCATATCGATAAGACTGAATATATACCTTGCATGCCTAAAGAATTCCTAAAGCACACGGGGCACAATCCTAATTCTCAAGAAACCCAACATTATTCTATTTTCGAGGACTTGGTTCAGACTCCCTGTGTGGTGTCAGCTCTTGAAGTACTTCAGACTTGTCCTTCACAAAGAATAGCATTGTTGACTACCTTCGAGATGGTCGATTCCAATCCTTCCACTATAGTTAGATTTGAAACCCAAAGATTCAGCCTCGCTTGCCTTACCTTGTGTATTTCTTATTCCATGTGGAGTGTATGAATAACACGATCAAGTGCACAGTTGTTGATGAAGGAACTGCTATCTTTGTGATGTCTCTGGCTTGTTGGAAAGGCCTTGACTCACCCACATCGTCGAAATCCATGACCATGTTGAATGCATTCAATGGACATTCAATTCAGCTGCATGGTATTATTCCCTCTTTCCAAGTACAGTTGGTAGGGAAGACCATGTCGATCTAGTTTGAGGTGGTTGATGCGCCCCCAGACTACAATCTTTTACTGGGACGGAACTAGATCTACGCTATGAAAGCGGTCATGTCTTCCATTTTCCATGTCATTTGCTTCCCTTTTGAGGATCAGATTGTCACGATCGACCAAATGTCATTTGATAGTTCCAGTTCGACTGCATCGTCGTGATCCACCATCTTGGATATTGACAATTATCAACCAACAACTGAGAATGTTTATGTTGGAATGTCTCTGTCATTGACGAGATCCTTTAATATTGCAGCACTAATCCTAGCTATTGGTTCCACTCTTGGTAGTGATTCGTCGTCGTTGAGTTCAGTCCCATTTCGCATTATGTATTTGGATGACCCTTGGACTCTCCCTTCTACGAGCAATTCGAATGAAAACCCTAGACCTACCAATATGGAGATTCCATTGTTTGCAACATAGATTTCTTATCAATTTGTTCTAGATCCCAATGTGGACCCTCATACTTCCTATTCATGAACATAAGAGGAGGATATATTTACACTACCTACTTGTAAGGTTGCGTCATCACGCTTGCATGATGTTTTTCCTTTAGACGAAGCGATTCTCAAGGACATGAATGGTCCGGAATGGCCTTGGGAGGAGTGGCACCATCACTCTTAATAACACTTCTACACCTCACCTTTTGCAATATGTTTCACATACATAACTCTTTTTTTTCAAATTATATATATATTAATTAGTTAACTGAAAACTACACTATAAATATTTTCCGCAACAAATCTATTTTCATTATGGTGAGATCTTCAAAAGTACACCAACAGTTGGAGATACTAATATTTGGATTCTTTGATTTTATTAATTTAAAAATATCAATGAATCCATTATTTAAGTACTTAAATATAAATATGATACTAAAATTTACATCTACTTTATAATCTTCTAAAATATAAAATACCAATGTAAAGAAAAAATCAAAATCAATATAGCTATAAATTTTTTTAATAAATAATATATATATATATCTAAAAGGTGATTCAATTTTATACATAATTTTATTTCAAATACAGATTTATTTTATAGGAATTATAAATATTCCCGTTTATTTTTTTAGATTTATATTGCATCTCGTGTCAAAAGTTTTTTTTAAAGTACAATTTCCAACCAAACAAAAGACTTATACAATTCCAAGGTAAAAAATCAAGATGAATCAAGTTTCCAAATATCTGCTATCACGTTAACTAAATCAGTCTTCTTCTCTTTTCCACCCACCACGATTCCAACTAAACAAGTATTTTTAATTCACACAATTTCAACCTTCCACTATCATTTTAACTAAATCAATCTTCTTTTCTTTCCACCCACCACAATTCCCAACCAAACATTTTTTTTTTAAATAACAATTCCAATAAAACTTATTCTTAAAGAATGTTTCAAAGTAGTTACTACTAAATCAATCTTCTTTTCTTTCCACCCACCACAATTCCCAACCAATTTTTATTTTTTAAATCACACAATTCCAATACAACTTATTGTTACAGAATGTTTCAAAGTACTTGCCTTGCCGTAGTGGACACGAAGTTATTCCGCCTTATAAAAAAAATATACAAAATCACATTATCTGTAATTTATTATTTACAGTTTCATAGCTCATATTTATTATTATTTTATTTATTTAATAATCTTTTTTTTCTTCTTATACAATCAGAAAAACCTTCACATTTCAAAAGATTTTATATTTATGTCTTCGGCATTTTCACAATGAAAGAACCTGTCTCAAAATATTCCTCATCTCCTTGGCCACTAACATTTCGACACGTGTTGCTTGGTAATTAGCGAGTTTTGGTACAACACGACGATTAAATTTTCCGGTTGTTATATCCCGTGATCGGGAAGGGACTGAAGAAGGAGGCATGGAGTTGATCGGTTAAATATACGTTCTAAAAACGCTCAGGCTTTATTCTAGTTGTTCATATTGTTTTCACTTAAATTCTTCCTCCTCCAAGTCCATCCTTATTTTAAACCCCCTCGAAGTTATTTTTTATGGTTATGCCTCTAAATTTGTCGGAGATTGTGGCCTCTAAATTGGTATGCTGATTAATTGTTGTTTTTACTTTAATGCACCTCAGTTGGGTCCATGATTGTGCAATCTCGATTTCGGAGCTTCTGTCCCGTAGACCATAGGTGTCCTGTGTTATATGATCGGTGTTGTATGTGAATGTATTGATGGAATCAATGGATTGATTTTCAGTTTATGTTTACTGTGTTTTTTCAAGAGGTGGATTGTGTGTTTTCATTACACTTCTATCTGTTGTTGTGCATGAATGGATTGATGGACTTAATGGATTCATTTTCAGTTGTGGATCTTTCTTTCCATTTGGTGTTTATCGTGTTTTTTTGACAGGTGGCTTGCGTTTTTTCACTACACTTCTATATGTTGTCCAAAACGACTAGGCCTAGAAATTATTTTTTTTACAAGCTTTCAGATAATTTCGCATTTCATTTCTCTCAATTCGTCATAGCCCTTGCGAATATTTTGCGAGTTTTAGTTCAACAGTTTTGTTGAGTCTTCTTTGGTATCTATACTGCTTGTTTACTGCTTCTGTACTAACCAGAGACTTCTTTTTCTTTGCTTATATTTAAAATTTGTTCTTGTCATTTATCTTCTTTTTGTTTTAGTATTAGTGCATTAGACCTCTTAGTATCAATGTCTTTCTTGGATTGTGTTTGATACTTGCTATGGGGTCTAGGATTTTATAGAGTCTTTTTGTTGCATTTTCACATCATTCATAATCAAAATAGAAAAATATTTTTTATTTTTGGCATGTTTTTGCATTATGCATTTGCATAGAAATGGTACTTACATTAGGTTTGCTTAGTTGAAATAGTGTTTAGGATTTTATATGGGAATTGTTTCATAAACATTTGAAGAAAATTTATGCATTTCATGTAGTGGCATACCCCTTTTTCATATTTAAATACAAATTGCACTTGGCATCCTTTGTTAGGTGTGCATATTTATTTCATTGATGATTCATAATATCGTTAGTTGCATGTTCATTAACCTTGAGTAATCACAACCCTTAAAATTAATGCTTTACTTAAAATTTATTACACTTTTATTTGATAGAGGTGCACCAACAAGCTTAGGTTGTAGAGTCTTGGAATAGGGTGTTGTGAGTAAATTTTTCCAAGACTATGAAACAAAACAACTAGGTGTTTGCCCAGGTTAGAAGAGAAATCCTTGGTATAATTAGTGTTATTAGGAGGTTCCTCTTACATGGGATTTAAGCACAAGGAAACATACACGTTGGTGGTGGGGATAGCCCCTTTCCACTCTCTATGTAGTGCCGAATATATTTCCAGGATCTTATTTGTATCTGGGGGATTTTGAGGTACCTTTGGTGATTTCAAGCTTCAGGATTTGTTACCCTGCCCATACGGTAGATCCCACCTGTGACTCTCTGTTTGAGCATTGGTTATATTGGGGTGACCTTAATTTTCTTATCTAGGTATCGCAGAGGGTACTTGTAGAGGTTATTCTGTGAGTTTTCTGGCCAGGTAGGGGCCAGAAATCATCGTTGCTATATGCATTGAAGTTGAGGGAAACTATAATTGGTTACACACATTTGCTTGTAGTGTATGGGAGTCTTATTCCTCTCCTAGGAGAGACATACCTTCTGCATTCAGGATCTCACTTATCCTCCCTCTTGGATTGTTTGCATCTGACTTAAAATTTCTTAGGGGTGTGCTCTTTGTGCACTAACTTTCTCTAGGGATCATAATTATTCATTTTTCTTTTTCTTTTTTTGGAGTCATCGTGGATTGAGTTTCGACACTTCATTGATCTCGACGTTTAGCATGGATTTCACCTTGTGGATATCCTCCTCCTCCTCGGAAGAGGACTAGACACTCTAGGAAAACTTACACACACTGTTCTCATCATAAGTAATACATCTGAGACCCTAAAAGTCCCTTCCTCTCCATCCTACAGAATGGTGGATGAGACCATTGTGAGGCCTAGGACTTCGGTTGAGACCGTCCCTCACGAGGATGGTACTTCCTACAATTCATGACCCTATTTGTCGAACTTTGCAAATTCTTATCAAAGGTCTTCCTTGAGAAGGTTGAGTAGTGAGACTCATCATATTTCCTCTAGCACATGTCCCTTTAGGTTCTGCATGCTAGACCTTACTTATACTTTTTTGTCATCTGTCATTGATCTTGATATAGATCTTGGTGTTGTGCATGGGGGCACTGTCAACCATTTCCACATTGATAGATTTGGTAGTGGTAATATTGAACCTTTCGCTCCATTTGTGGGAGGATTTTTATACACCTCATATGGGCATAATGCTCATGTTCACTCTCATGGAGGTGACCCTAGACACATGAACGTTGGAGGCACAACTTACATTCCATCTTATGTTCCATCGTCCACCACACCTGTTCTGTCAAATTCCTTTCTTATGACAAATCCTCCTGATGACCCACACGATCCTTCGAGATGCAGTGTTGCATATAAACGTGTTGTTCCCTCATCAGTCAACGTTGTTGTGTCAGGAGGCTACGTAACTCCTTATGTGTCTGGGGTCAGCCTGTTTATCAGTGCTATAACTATGGTTATGTAGAACCTGATTCTCAAGGTATACCAAAATATAATATTCCTATGCATCCTTTTATGGGTCATACAGGAGGGGGGTACTATCCAACCGGCCAAGGCCATGGTATTTACTATAATCATCCTTATATGAACCAACCTTTTTAGGGAGCATGGAACCATATGGCACAACCTAGGATCCCTTTCTTGGATACGTTGAATTTTCCTGACCTTTTGAAGTTGACCAATGATCTGGTATCTCACGATCCAATGTGGTTGGTTTTCCTCGCCAAGATTCCTTCAGACATTCCAAAGTTTGAAGGTAAGAGTGGCGGGGACCCCAAAGAGAATGTGACTATTTTCCACCCATGGTTCTCTTAGAATTCATTGAACCATGACTATGTTCGTCTACGCCTATTTCAATGCACCCTCACGGGTCTTGCCACGAAATGGTATATAAAGTTTCATGGAGGCACATATCAGGCATTTAATGACTTAGAATTGGACTTTAACCACTTTCAACTACCAATACGTCACGATGCCGGTACCGAGCTCTTGTCGACATTTTGACAAGATAAATGCACACACATCTCTAACCATATTCAAGAGTGGCGTATACGAAAGAGGTTGTTTAAGGAAAAAATTCCATCCAAGTTTTTGTTGGAATGGTTCTTCAAATATTTATTGCCTTACATTGCGAAGGATGTTTCGACGTCTAGAGTTATGAATGAGGAGAAGGCAACTTTCCGAACTCAGAAGTTAGACTTGATTTATTCTCAATCTGGGATCCTTTATGAGATTATCCCTGATGCACCATGATCAAACTTTAAACCTAAGTTTAATCCTGGGTCACATGCCTATGGTATTTGTTGGCTCTGTGAGTACCAAGGTCATAGACTAGGTTATGAATCAACTGAAAAATTAGTCTATTAATCATCCTTCAACTGGAAAAGCTACGACATCGTCCAATTACACCCAATCGATAGATGTGCTCTCGGTACATTCGTCCGACCATAAGGGTAACTAGCAGCCCAAATGAAATAGAATGAAGGGAATAAACAATAGAGGGGGTGGCTTGAATAGGAAGGAGAACCAGAGTGATGACAAGAAAGAAAGTGATGTTCGGGGGACAAGAAGCCTAAACAGAAGCTTAAATTCCCTTGCAAGATTTGTGGAGGCGACGATCTCACATAGTTGTGCCCTAGTATTGATGAGGCCTCAAAGTTCATTGCACAGAGCCCAACTGTGCTGAATGATCCTTTACCTCATAATCAAAATATGGATTCAAGGAACATTGACACCGGAAGCACTTATGGTGGGCATCAAAACCCAATGAATGCTGAAGGTGGCCATGGTTGTATCAACATGATGTCTTTTGCTAACGTTGTGACTCACAAAAATGATTACGGTCTGTGACAACCCAACTTGGTTAAAGAGCCTACACCTATTGAGAAACCTTTGCATATCGATAAGAATGAATATATACCTTGCATGCCTAAAGGATTCCTAAAGTTCTCAGGGCACAATCCTAATGCTCAAGAAACCCAACAATATTCTATTTTCAAGGACTTGGGTCAGACTCCCTATGCGATGTCATCTCTTTAAGTACTTTAGGCTTGTCCTTCACAAAGAATATCATTGTTGACTACCTTCGAGATGGTCGATTCCAATCCTTCCACTATAGTTAGATTTGAAACCCAAAGGTCTAGACTTGCTTGCCTTACCTTATGGATTTCTTATTCCATGTGGAGTGTATGAATAACATGATCAAGTGCACAATTGCTGATGAAGGCACTGCTACCTTTGTGATGTCTCTAGCTTGTTGGAAAGGCCTTGACTCACCCACATTGTCGAAATCCATGACCATGTTGAATGCATTCAATGGAAATTCAATTCAACTGCATGGTATTATTCCCTCTCTCCAAGTCCAGTTGGTAGGGAAGACTGTGTCGATCGAGTTTGAGGTGGTTGATGTGCCCCTTGACTACAATCTTTTACTGGGTCAGAACTGGATCTACTCTATGAAAGTGGTCGTGTCTTCCATTTTCCATGTGATTTACTTCCCTTTTGAGGATCAGATTGTCACAATCGACCAAATTTCATTTGATAGTTCCAGTTCGATTGCATCATCGTGATCCACCATCTTCGATATTGACAATTATCAACTGACAACTGAGAATGTTTGTGTTGGAATGTCTCCGTCATCGATGGGATCCTTTAATATTGCAGCACTAATCCTAGCTATTGGTTCCACTCTTAGTAGTGATTCATCCTCATTGAGTTCAATCCCATTTCGCACTATGTATTTGGATGACCCTTGGACTCTCCCTTCTACGAGCACTTCGAATGAAAACCCTAGACCTACCAATATGGAGATTCCATTCTCTACAATGGAGGTTTCTTATCAATTTGTTCTAGATCCCAATGTGGACCCTCATACTTCCTATTCACAAACATAAGAGGAGGATATAGTTACACTACCTACTTGTAAGGTTGCGTCATCATGCTCGCATGATGTTTTTCCTTTAAGCGAAGCGATTCTCGACATGAATGGTCCAGAATGGCCTTGGGAGGAGTGGCACCATCACTCTTAATAACCCTTCTACACCTCACCTTTTGCAATATGTTTTACATACATAAACTCTCTTTTTTCAAATTATATATATATATATATATATATTAATTAGTTAAGTAAAAACTACACCACACATATTTTCCTACATGCTCCAACAAATCTATTTTCATTATGGTGAGATCTTCAAAAGTACACCAACACTTCGAGATACTAAAATTTGGATTCATTGATTTTATTAATTTAAAAATATCAATGAGTCCATTATTTAAATACTTAAATATGATACTAACATTTACATATACTTTATAATCTTCTAAAATATAAACTACCAATGTAAAGAAAAATCAAAATCAAAATCAATATAGGCATAAAAATATTTAATAAATAAAATGTATATCTAAAAAGTGATTCAATTTTATACATATTTTATTTCAAATATAGATTTATTCTATAGGATTTATAAATATTCCCGTCTATTTTTTAAGATTTATATTGCATCTCATGTCAAAGGTTTTTTTTGAAGTACAATTTCCAACCAAACAAAAGGCTTATACAATTCCAAGGTAAAAAATCCAGATGAATCAAGTTTCCAAATATCCACTATCACGTTAAGTAAACCAATCTTCTTCTTTTTTCCATCCACCACAATTCCAACTAAACAAGTATTTTTAATTCACACAATTTCAACCTTCCACTATCATTTTAACTAAATTAATCTTCTTTTCTTTCCACCCACCACAATTCCCAACCAAACATTTTTTTTTAATCACAATTCCAATACAACTTATTGTTAAAGAATGTTTCAAAGTAGTTACAACTAAATCGATCTTCTTTCCTTTCCACCCACCACAATTCCCACCCAAATTTTATTTTTTAAATCACACAATTCCAATACAACTTATTGTTACAGAAGTGGACATGAAGTTATTCTGCCTTATAAAAAAATATATACAAAATCACATTATCTGTAATTTATTATTTACAGTTTCATCACCCATATTTATTATTATTTTATTTATTTAATAATCTTTTTTCTTCTTCTTATACAATCAGAAAAACCTTCACATTTCAAAAGATTTTATTTTTATGTCGTAGGCGTTTTCACAATGAAAGAACCTGTCTCAAAATACATTTCGACACGTGTTGTTTGGTAATTAGCGAGTTTTGGTACAACATGGCGATTAAATTTTCCGGTTGTTATATCTCGTAATCGGGAAGGGACCGAAGAAGGCGGCATGGAGTTGATCGGTTAAATACACGTTCTAAAAACGCTCGGGCTTTATTCTGGTTGTTCATATTGTTTTCCCTCCAAGTCCATCCTTATTTTAAACTCCCTCAGAGTTATTTTTTATGGTTATGCCTCTAAATTTGTCAGAGATTGTGGCCTCTAAATTGGCATGCTGATCAGTTGTTGTTTTTACTTTAATGCACCTCAGTTGGGTCCTTGATTGTGCAATCTCGATTTCGGAGCTTCTGTCTCGTAGACCATAGGTGTCCTGTGTTATACTGTCGGTGTTGTATGTGAATGTATTGATGGAATCAATGGATTGATTTTCAGTTGATGTTTACTATGTTTTTTCGACAGGTGGATTGTGTGTTTTCATTACACTTCTATCTATTGTTGTGCGTGAATGGATTGATGGACTCAAAGGATTCATTTTCAGTTGTGGATCTTTCTTCCCATTTGGTGTTTACCGTGTTTTTTTGACAGGTGGCTTGCGTTTTTTCACTACACTTCTATATGTTGTCCTAAATGACCAGGCCTGGAAATTATTTTTTTTACAAGCTTTCGGATAATTTCGCATTTCATTTCTCTTAATTCGTCATAGCCCTTGCGAATATTTTGCGAGTTTTAGTTCAACAGTTTTGTTGAGTCTTCTTTGGTATCTGTACTGCTTGTTTATTGCTTCTATACTAACCAGAGACTTCTTTTTCTTTGCTTATATTTAAAATTTGTTCTTGTCATTTGTCTTCTTTTTGTTTTAGTATTAGTGCATTAGAGCTCTTAGTATCAATGTCTTTCTTGGATTGTGTCTGATACTTGCTACAGGGTCTAGGATTTTATAGAGTCTTTTTGTTTCATTTTCACATCATTCATAATCAAAATACAAAAATATTTTTTTTTATTTTTGGCATGTTTTTGCAATATGCATTCACATGGAAATGGTACTTGCATTAGGGTTGCTTAGTTGAAATAGTGTTCAGGATTTCATATGGGAATTATTTCATAAACATTTGAAGAAAATTATTTAATTCTCCCAAGACATTAAACTGAGGTTGTTCCACTATCTTTTGTAGTGTCAGATGCTCAGGATATGGCGGTTCTGTAACTAGTTGTGTAAGCTATGTTTCAACAAGTGTTTCTTACTTTGTTTCAGATGGTACTTCAGTGGGACTGTTAGCATCCTCAATGATGGGGATGGATGTTTTGGATGGGTATTGATGATTCATCCTTGCTTCAGTTGTAGAAGATGGAACATCTTCAATGACTAAAGGCTCCAATATTCTCCCTGATTGTAAGCATATGTCATTACAGGGAACTAAAGTAATGGAGTAAGCATGAATATTGGCAGTCTCAAATTGATGGAATGATTTATTATTTGGGTTGGGGTTAGGATGGGTAGGTAGTTGTGGTCGTATTGGCATGTTCATTGGTGTAGCATTGTTCTGAAGTTGCAGCTATGGTTGCTAGTAGTGTTGGTGAGGGTATTGCTGAGGAGGGTACTGTTGGTGAGGAAACTGTTGATGAGGGAACTATTGATGAGGAGGTTGGTTATCAGGAAACTGATTTCCTAGATTGGAGTTCCTCCACCCAGGAGACCAAGAAGTTTGTTGATTTGGTGGTTGTTCCCAAGGTGACCAAGAGTTAGGATTCTGCATAGAAGTCTGAGATGGATTCCATTGATTGTTAGAATAATGTGAAGGGAATTGTGTATTCGTGTGATTCATATTATTCCAAAAAGCAAATGAATCTAGATTCATACCTTGATTCTGAGGCTGCCAAGGCTTCTTTTGGGAAATGAAGTAAGCTTGATCCACATCTGTAATAGATGCCTGCAAGACTTCCTTCACTTGGGGTAGTGAAGGGCACTCCTTAGTATCATGATTCAATTCACAGAGCTGGCATACTTCCACTTTATCAAGTGGACATTACTTCAGAGAGTGCTTCTTCCTGCATCTGGGGTAGAATAATCCAAGTGTTAAATCTTCTACTGCTTTGCTTTGTTTTTCTCTCAGGACGTCCATTTTTTAGGAGATGGAACTCATCATTTCTATTTTTAATTTTTCAAGAAGGTTTCCTATCTCTTCCCGAGTGGTTCCTCCATTAGATGACTTTTGTGTTCTACTGGAGACATCTTGGTCCAATCCTTTGTCACGATTGCCGATTCTAGAGGATCCTCTCTAATATCTTCGACATAATTCGACGATTTCCTCGAAGGGTTATTTTGAAATATCCCAATTTCCCAACAAGTTCAACATATCCAAGAAATATTCTCTTATCCCACGTAATAAGATAATTTTGAGCACGTATCTCCCCATATAAGTTTGTCATTCCCTTTGTACATTGTACATAAGTCTCTCCACAAAGTCCTCTAGACTTTCTTCCTCTTTCTGCATCATCTTGAATGATTCTTCCCTTTTGTCTTTAGTCCTATAGTACTCTTGGTACTTCCCAAGGAACACCTGTTTCATTTGTTCCTAGGTGGTGACAGTCTCACCACCCACGCTCATAAACCAACGTAGAGAATTGTCCTTTAAACTGGAAGGGAAAAGTTTAAGCTTGTGTTCACTGGACATGTAGACGCAGCTGCGATAGAGGATGTCAAATTCAAAGAGAAACTCATTCGGATCCTCTGTGACTTTCGCATGGAAGCATGGTAATACTGATGGTGAGATATTCTTCATGGGAGCCTGACCAGTTGGTTGTTGAATGGGAAAATGGAGTGTGGAAATAGCCTCCTCCTGTAAAAGGTTTCCATCATTATGATGGTTATCCCCTACTCCTTCCTCATGATCTTTAGGGTCGAGTCCATTATTCATGTTTTCCTCTGCTCTCTCCTGTCTTTGCTTCTTCTAATTTTCCCACTTCTAATCATGTTGTGTCCACTCCTCCTTTGTCACCTCCTTCCCGTTAATGTGGTAAGCCACCTCTGGCTCACATGCCTCGACATTACTGGCTCTGTATTCATCCACAGGGACACTGGAAGGTGTCACAACTTCTCCTGTTTTTTCCACTATGGAAACTGATGCTCCCAATCTAGGAGTAAACGGGATTCTTCTGACAGATGATGATCCCTGATGGCGGTCTCTGGTAGAAGGGTTGGTTCTGGAAACTATATCGTCAATGAATGTCCTCCTTCCTAATGCTGGATTGCTGCCACGACCTCGACCACCTACAAAGTTAGTATTATGAAGAGTTTTGGGGGTTTTGGGAATATCATGCTATACTCTCCTTGTATTCATGCAATCCAAAGGTCATGCAATATTTTTAGAAACTATTGAAGAAAAATGAATGAATGCAACTATTACTATGTCTATCAATTATCTTCCCAAGCAATGACACCAAAATGTTGGTCACCCTATATCCTAGTTAATTACAACTAACATACAAAATGCTCAATATAAATTGTCAACCTAGGGAAGTCTTTTATTTCAAAGATAATTAACACTATCTATGCATAAACACTAAGTATTTGATTGAATGAATGAAAGATGAGCTGTCCTACCTATCTGTTCAGTCAAACTCTCTCATGGCTAAAGCTACACTAATTTACCCATATAAGAATTCAGAATCACAATCACCTTCCTATAATATCAATCCAACAATAACAAATCTAAGAATAGATAACTAGACTAGTTAAATCCTAACAGTATCAGACTATAAGTGAATTAATAGTGACTTGTTTACTTCAACTAATCTAATAATTGGAAACAACAATAATTGAACCAAATAAAATCCAAACCATATTCTGAATAAATTAGCAAACCTGAGAGAGACAAGTAATTGAAAGGAACTAGAGGTGAGCTTGACTGTAACAACTATTAGCACACATGCATAATAGAAACTATCCTACACAGTTGAATGTCACATAGTCACCCGCTTAATGGAAATGCAAACACCAATATTCAAAGGAAACACACTAATCAACCGTTATTGTTGCAACTAACTACAAATAATGCATCTACTGTAATTTCCACACAACACAACAAAATAATCAAAACATCTAATTAACTCGGTGATCTCTGTGGGGAGGCGAGTCCATTCTTTGAACAAAGATGCTCGACTAGCACAAATCAAGATGCAGAAGGCTTGAAGAATCCTACTCCTTGTATTAAAAATGGTGAATTATAGTTACAACTCTTTGTCACAACTTACACATTTTGATAAATAATCAACCAACCCTTGTCTTAGAATGCCTCCCCATATTTATACATGAACAACATAACCTTCACCCACTAATATCAGGCATCCATGAAGATATTTGATCTTCAGGATTCCTTGTTAGAACCAGTTGTTACAGTTGCGAGTGAAATTGAATGAAAATAGAGAATATATGGAATATTGTTGCTCTCATTGTTACTGAACAAATGGAACCAATTATATAGGAGATACCCTATCTATTGCAGTTATGCCTTAAGCAACGCCGTGCTATTGCAACTGAGTTTGTTGCAACTACCACGTGGAATGATGACCTCTGTTTGCATTTAGCATGTGGAGTTGGGACTGGTAGGTAACAACCGGTACCAAAATCTCATCTTCTCTTCATACCACCCGGGATGCTACACCTGTGTTCCTCAAATATTGAACTATCTTTATAAAATCACGATATGTTAGCATAATTCAAGAGACATATTTCTAACCATAGCAATCTTAGGCATTAATAGAATGAAACAATAATTAATCATACCTGTAAATATTTAAGCTCAATGTGAATAAAAACATCTGTCTGGTGTGTAGCAATGAAGTAGGACAAGGAAAAAAGGTATAATGGGTGTGGTCAAAAAGGGGCTATTACAGTTCCCAGCAGTAACCCTTCCCATTTGTCTACAACCTCATAGTCAGTTGGTGTCCTTCTGAACCCCAACCATATGATAGATTTACCTCACAACAAAACTGGTGACTATGTTGGGGATTCTACTGTTTGGGGTCTCTTTGATTGATTTTTCTTTCCAGTCTTGTACATTCTTGGTCATGTATATGAATTGCTTGCAAAAATATTTAGTTATTCTAAATCGATCATTCAATAATTAAGTCCATTCCTTTTTCTTTTTGATTTTTTTTTAGGAATCCAAAGGTATCCCATACTTGTAGTCATATATACTCTGTAAATACGTGGGTTCTCCACTACACAGTCATGTATGGTACATGGTTTATATTCTGCATGATCGCATATTCCCTGTAGGTGGTCATGTGAAAGCTAGGTTTTTGTTAAAAGTCTATTTTTGCATCTTGGATTTCTCTGAGACTTTTTACTGAGAGTGTTTGAGAATATTGATTGCTTAGGTTCTGGTTTTTTTATGTTGTTTCATTTTAGTGAGTTTAGTTGGATTGCTTTTTTAAAGACCTTTAGGTCTCTCCTCTTGGATTTTACTTGGTAGGAGTGTTGGTGATCTCTGAGTTTTCATCCACTATTGATGTTGGTGTTCACTTATAGTCTGGTTGCTTGGATAAACAACCTGAAGTTTCTTCTTCCGAGCCTTAGAACAACTTGGTTTTATAAACTTGAGTAGTTTAGTCCAAGTAGGGATTTTTCAAGCTTTGTATGATCTTCAAATTTTGTTTTTATTATATATGAATGCCGAGTCTGTTTGATAATTCATCCATTTTGATCATTTATGTTTGTGTATAATGTACTTTCTTTCATTTTCCTTTTGAAAAGAAAATAGTAAAACAAAGCATTTAGGTGCATACTAGTAGACATAGTTTTGATTTTTTGTGAAGCTTGAGTTGCGGAGACACCCCTCTAATACTCAGTGGAGCATAAACAAATATTGTCTTGTGTACAAGGGTTCATTTAGTACCACCTTTGTCCCCGTTTGGTGTGAGTGCTAGTTTTATTTTTGGTCATGTTACCAGCCCATGCACATCAGTCAGACCGATGATTGTTCTGTTGGAACTTTCTTGTAGATCTGATAACCATAGTATCTTGACCTAGGGTTCTTACACAGGTGATGGTGGAAGGATATTTCCACTGTACCAAGGGCAGACATGGGAGAAAACCCAGTGAAATAATTTGGGAGGGTGGTTGGTGATTCAACTACTTGAACCTAGAAAACTTGTATCAAGACACCAAGTAACTTCTCTTCATCTCTTCACTAGTCTATTTTGGGCCCTCATAATCCCAGACATTCCTTTGGAAGGAATATCTTTATCCTCCTTGTTTTGATACCTAGGAATTTTTTTAGTGGTGTGATGTTAGGTTTTCCTGTGATATAATCTGACTCTTAGGCGTGTGTAATTAAAGTCTTTATATGTGGAGGATCAACATCCTCATAGACCGCGAAGGTTGAAAAGAATTCCTCCACTAATAGATGTGGAGCCTCCACCACCACCTAGAAGGTGGAGAATTAACATAAGCAATTAATTTGAAACGATTGGTATTAGTTAGAGTTTAGGGGAACCTGAACTAAGGTATAATAAACCTGATCACTCTTTAAAATAGATCGAAAACTTGCAAGCCAAAGAATTTTCAAGGAATTATAACTCACCTCTTACTGATTTGAGAGATCCAGTACTTGTGCGAGTTAGTCAACCTGGTCTTGGTTTCCCATTAAGTATTGTCATGTCGAATACAAGAGAAGGATCTGGGGATATCTACACCCCTACTTTATCCATGCTAGCCAATGGAGTCTCTCCTCTGCAGGCGAGTGTATCATTGTCGAACATACCCAATGCATCGATCGTATGTTTGAATTTTAATTTACCTATCCCTCTATCTCTGAGTACTAGAGTGGTTATCCCCTTAGTATCCACGAACTCTACTACTAGTTCGTAAAATGTAGTGGTTACTGGGGTACCCAGCATGCCTTTTACATCCTCTCCCTTATTCCATAATTTTTAGAACAATCCTAGTGGTTCCACTCCTTTCGTCCAAGGGTATCCCTGGTATGGAGGACACATTCCTTTGTCATCACGATATGTAGGTTCCACACCTAATTTTTTAGGTGTGTCTTCTGGAAGCCCGAAAAATTTCTATGGATTCAATTTTCAAACTTCAATTTAGGTAATGACCACATCGATAGGAATATCTACTTTTTCACTATTTGGTGGAAGATCAATAACTCCCGTATCGGTGAAACCTTTTTCAGTCAGAACCAGGAAAACTCAACATAAAAAACCTCAAGTCAGTAACCCCTTAGCTTTTGGATGGGATCCTTTTTAAGATATTGTGACCTCTTCACAGTCGGCGACTGAGGGAAAACCCAACCAACATTATGGGAGAAATTGTGCGGGCACTTCCTCACACCAAGTTCCTTAATACAAAACTCCAGCTCGGCCTCAACTTCGTTCCTAGAAAATATAAAATTTTCAGACCTCTAAAAATTAATGAATGAACTTGTGCACCACGATTCAACTTGGCCACCAGTTCCTATCAAACTTCCTTAAGATATTCCAAAATTTGAAGGGAAAACCAGAGACAACCCTAGTGACCATGTCACAACTTTACATCTATGGTGCTCCTTAAAATATATGAATGATGATTCAATTCATTTGAGTACTTTCAAACAACTCTAACAACTGTAGCATCTAAATGGTATATCGAACTCCCATTTGCTACTTATGACATTTTCCTTGATTTAGCCACTATTTTCTTAATCAATTTCAACTTCTGGTCTGGTGTGATGTCGATACTGATCTTGTTTGGCTTTCGACAGAATCAAGCCACTCACATTTTTTATCATATTTAGAAGTGGAGAATAAGAAATAGGCTAATTAAATATAATATTCATCCATAGTTTTTGTTCGAATGGTTTTTGAAATCACTTTTACCATATATTTTAAAAGATGTTTCAACTTCTGGAGTGATGAATGAAGAGGAAGCCATTCACAGAGCCTAGAAGCTTGACCTAATATATGCTCAGTAGGAGATTCTCAATGATATCATACCTGATGCACCAATTTCTAACTCAGACTTTGTGAAACCAAATCCTGGACCCCATGCTGATGGCATTGTTGGTTCGTTTCAGTCACCCACTATGGACTCACTGGAAAAAAAAATACATGAACTATTAGTGAAACAATCCGTAGTGGAAGAAGCCAAGGCTACGACCCCCTCCCCTCATAATGCATAAGTTTTTAATGCACAATCCACCCTAAAGGGAACTCAATAGTATGATGGGAAGAAAAAAGGGAAGAAAGGGGAGGGAAATAAAAATAAACAAAATCCCATAAACAATGCTGAAAGGGGCAAGAAATAAAAGAAAAAGGTGAAGTTTCCTTGCAAACTTTATCAGGAATACCACTTGACTTATCAATGCCCTTTAATGGAACAAGCTCAGAAGTTGTTGAAGCAAAAACCTGTTTTCCTTAAGGATCCTTTGCCACAAGGACCAAATGCAACTTAATGTGATACGAAGAATGTCGAGGGAACTCAAAACATGCCCCCTGCTGATCAATATTACATTAGCATGGTCTGATCCCAAACGTTATTTCAAACAAGAGCCAAGAATTACAAATACGAGTCTTCGCAGAAAGATAAGCAACCTTCCAAAGCACCATCCCCACTTTGGATTGAAAAAACATCTGAACCTATGTCGAAGATACTGAAATGTGTCTTCAAGAAGACATACCATAAACCTAGTGCGAGGGTTTCTCCAAAGTATTGGTTATGGAGGACCAATCCCAAACTCCTTGTGATATGTCTTCCTTAGAAGTGTTGCAAAGTTGTCATTCATAGCATAATGCACTTCTGGCAAGTATAGGTAGTAATGATTCTGTGAACTTAACATCCAAGTTTGACTTATCCGATGTCAAACCTTGATTTCCCTATCATGTAGCCTTCCAAATCGAGGTATTGCATGGCGGTAAAAGTATTAAACGAACTGTTATAGATGAAGGTGCATCTACATGTGTAATGGTTGTTTCATGTTGAAAATATTTGGGATCCTCTGAGTTCATCCTGTCAAATACCTTGCTGCTCGCTTTTGATGGAAGATATTTTCGTCTGCTCAGTATACTACCTTGTTTTGATATAGGATTGGAAAGGAAAATAGTTTCAGTAGAAGTAGAGGTGGTTGATGCTCCTTTGGACTACAATTTACTCTTGGGTAGGAGTTGGACCTATTCCGTGTGCACTATCCCGTCGTTAGGATTCTATGTTCTTGTTTTCCCTCATGAAGGGAATATAGTGACTATTGATCAACTGTATTATAAACAGAAGTGTTGTATGGACACATTGGATTATAATGTTCCTTGTTAAATATGATTTTACCACACTTGGTAGATTATGTTTTTATGTCCTTCCCTGTCCCTATTTAGACTCTTTGGACCCTCATTGCTTAATATAACTTTGATGCTCCAAAAAATCCCCTTAAAATGTCTTATTTATTGGCATACGGGGGCCACCATCTTATAGAATGCAAGTACATGCATCTTGCTCCACTATGAACCACGTACATTGAGAAATGTTGTCAAAAATAAAATATTTGAAGTTTTCCCCCATCAAGTAACGAATAACTTGACTATTGGCCTTCCATATGTCTGGAAATGCTTCAACTTGGCCCTTCACCTCCTATTGAAGGGATATATATTGAGCTACTTGGAAGCATTATAGGAGGATAACTTGTGAGAGAAAAGAAACTATAATGGATCCGTGCCCCATTCTTGCATACTTGAGTCTGCATCCCTTTGTCCTTTGAGCAGTCGTTGATGCTCTTCCCAAGCTTTCCATTTTCTTGTGAGCTTGCCATCAATATGGATGATTTTTGATGAGGTGCCGATAGAGTTTATCACTTATATCTATGTTTATATTTAATAGAAATATCCATTTCACTTCCATTATATGTGTAACTATGAATATTTTTATCCATGGATGT
This sequence comes from Pseudotsuga menziesii, assembly GCA_001517045.1. Classification (NCBI taxonomy): domain Eukaryota; kingdom Viridiplantae; phylum Streptophyta; class Pinopsida; order Pinales; family Pinaceae; genus Pseudotsuga; species Pseudotsuga menziesii. The sequence goes on along the minus strand of LPNX010065267.1, from coordinate 208,645 downwards.
AGTTTCTTTGATTACATATTGGATTTATATATTATAGAGTAGGTTCTAACACTTAATATCTATCCTTCTTATATGTTTTGTTGTTGTTGAGAATGAAATGTAGATGCAAGTGTGATTGAAAGCTCAACGGGGATCTACTATGAACATCCGGAATAAGGTACGCTTCTCATCCCTTAGTGTTAGACTTGTTTATTTCTTTAGAATATTGGAAGTGAATTGATTTATGGTGTCATATTATTTGTTGTGGCCCACCCTAAGCCATAGGAAGTTTTCTCCGCAACAGAATTGGAGAATCCACTGTGGAATTTCCTTTTGTTGGGATTTAGGTGCATGATGTGCTTGATTTGATCTTCGCTTCTCTGTGTTCCTATGTCACATTCATGAGTGTGTTATCCCATTGCTATTACTTTGAAGTAATTTAAGTATTAGCTTACATTTTTACCACCTTTCTCTTGATGTACGTGGGTCATATAAGTAACAGTCGTGTATACACATGGGATGTAGTACTTATAGTTGCGTATACACGTGGGTTTTCTGTGAACAATTGCGTATATCCCTCTTTGTGAGTGAGATATTTATGTTTGGGAGATGTTGGGTGGGTTGTGAGTATTGTTGAGTCTTCTTGGGTGCCTGTGATGCTTGTTTACTGCTTCTGTACTGACCATAAACTTCTTATTCTTCGCTTTTATTTAAAAGTTGTTCTTGCCATTTATCTTTTTTTGTTTTGTTTTGGTATTAGTGCATTATACATTTTAGTCTTAGTGTCTTGCTTGGCTTGTGTCTGATACTTTCTACAGGATCTAGGAGCTTATAGAGTCTTTCTGTTGCATTTTCATATCATTCATATTCAAAATACAAAAATATTTTTATTAGGTTTGCTTAGTTGAAATAAAGTTCAAGATTTCACATAGGAATAATTTCATCGACATTTGAAGAAAATTTATGCATTTCATGTAGTGGCATATCCCTTTTACATATTTAAATACCAATTGCACTTGGAATAATTTGTTAGGCATGCATATTTATTTCACTGTTGAGTCATAATATCACTAGTTACATATTCATTACCCTTGAGTAATCACAACCCTTAAAATTAACTCTTAACTTAAAATTGATTACACTTTTTATTTGATAGAGGTGCACCAAGAAGCTTAGGTTGTAGAGTCTTGGAATAGGGTGTCATGAGTAAATTTTTCCAAGATTATGAAACAAAAAAACTAGGTGTCTATCTAGGTGAGAAGAGAAATACTTGATATAATTAGTGTTCTCAGGAGGCTCCTCTTACACGGGATTTAAGCATAAGGCATTGTACACATTAGTGGTCGAGATAGCCCCTTTCCACTCTCTGTGTAGCACCGAAGATATTTCCATGATATTATTTGTATATAGGGGCTTTTGAGGTACCTTTGGTGCTTTCGAGCTTCGTGCTTTGTTACATTTCCCATACAGTATATCTTGCCTGCGACTATCCTCCTCAGCATTGCTTACATTGGGGTGACCTTAGTTTCCTTACCTAGGTATCGCAAGGGGTACTTGCAAGGGTTATTTTGTGAGTGTCCTGACTAGGTAGGGTTCAAACATCATCGTCTCTATATGTGTTGAAGCTAAGGGCCACTATAATTGGTTACAAACCTCCTCTTGTAGTGTATGGGAGTCTCAAGCATCTCTGAGGGGAGACATACTTCTACATTTGAGAGCTCACTTATCCTCCCTCTTGGATTATTTGCATCTAGCTTAGATTTTCGTAGGGGTGTGCTCTTTATGCACTATCTTTCTCTAGGGATCGTAATTAGTCGAGTATTTTTATTTTTGTGGAGTCATTGTGAATCGATTTTCAGCACTCCACTGATCTCAACATTTAGCAGGGCCTTCACCTCATGGATCTCCTCCTCCTCCTCGGAAGACGACTAGACATTCTAGGAAAACTTATACACATTGTGATTCACACATTGTTCTCATCATGAGTAATACATTCGGGACCCCAAAATTTCCTCCTTCTCCATCCTCCATAATGGGGAATGCGACCATTGTGAGACCTGGGACTCTGGTTGACACCAACCCTCACGGGACTGGTACTTCCTACAATTCATGACCCCAGTTGTCGGACTTTGCAACTGTTGTTAGATGTTGTTCAATACCATATGCTCCACTTGATTTAGTTAGACCATCCGATCAATTAGTTAGTAATTTATAACTATGTGACTGATTCTATGCAGTATATAATACATTGGTGAGCCCGAAGATGTAACACTATTGTTTGTATATGGTCTCATAATATAAGAAAACTTATTTGTTGGTTATGTCACTATTACTTCTGTTCTTTCTTATAACTTTACGTATTAATATTTATTTGTGTTATGATTTTTTGCTATTGGTAACCTTATTACAACACTCACTCAAATTACACTTCCTCCCAAAAATTACTAGATCGAGAGAAAGGGTCCATGCTCCTTCTCCTCCCAAAATTCTGAGGGAGTTCCCATGCTACTCATTCAAATGGAACAACTACAGGAAAGGGTCCCTTGCTCCTTTTCCTCCTCTATCATAAAATTACTTTCTCATTGGAAGATTATGCCACTCCATCTCCTCCTAATCATTTTAACCACAAAAGGTTGGGAAACGGTCAATCCTCCTATCCTCCTTACTAAAATTTTGGAACTGGGAGAAAGGGGCAATGCTCCTTCTCCTCCTTACTCAAAATTCAACAGTGGGAAAATGGACAATATAAATACTATAATAGGGTGATAATGGGACAATGTTGTTACTGCCCCTCCCAAAAGTATAAAAGAATTCCTATGCTACTTATTCAAATGGAACAAGGGTGGTGTTATACCTAAAACATCCTTGGATAATTTCCACAACTGCATCATGGCCATATCCGTGCAACCCGCTATAGGTCGTGCTGCATAAAAATGTCGCATCCCATAGCCTTTGTACAGAGTTAGGATAATCCCTTTCTTTTTATAATTCCACATTATAATCTTGAAACCACGATGTAGGTCTTTAATTTGAATTTCCATGCTATTCATTCGAATGTAACAATTATGGGAAAGGGATAGTGCTCTTTGTCTCTACCTACCAAAATGTTTAGATCTAGAAAAAGGGCCAATTTTTCACTCTAAGAGTTTGAAAAATGGGTCATGCCACTCAGGATCCTAAAGTTTAACATCTATGCCCATGCTAATAATTAGAATGGAACAAGTGTGGAATAGGGCCAATTCCCCTCCACTCTTCCTCCCAAATATTATTGGTTCCTTGGAAAATGAGGCCACGCCGCTTGCTTCTCATCACTCTAACCATTAAAAGGTGAGAAAGGGCCAGTGTTACTTCTCCTCCCACCTGATTTCACCTCAACATAGGAAACTCATAGTCATCCTGTACACTTGGAATATTTTTATGGAACATAAAATTCCCTTGGAATTTGGCCATGGGGTCATGAATGGAAACCATTTAAAAGCACTGCAGGAAAATAGTGCAATGTTTCACGGACTACCAAAAGCACATTAGTGAAAAAGAAATTATTTACCACCACGGATAATGCCACAAACCGTTGTCATGACCATTTCTGTGCAATCGATTATAAACTGTGTTACATAAAAAGACCGCATAAATTTCTTGTTGCGTATATCCTTTTCTTTCATATTTTCCACATGCATGTTTTTAATTTTAGTATCTAGAGAAAATCTCTCCATGAGGTGTCATTCTTCATTGTACTATAAATTCATACTAAGGTGCATGGATTGGATAGAGTAATGATGCATTGGATATTCAAAAACTAAGGTAGATATCAGAATGATTATGTCTACATGATTCTTCACGTGCATGATCTCGCCAAGAGTAGCATCCGATTTGAGATCTAGAATCTTGGAATCAAACGAGTGAGAAATGATACTATTGGAGTTTTAGTCACGTGAATGGAATTGTAGGGAAGAAATGGTAGATGTATTGGTTAGTATTATGCACAAATTTTGATGTGTGAATGTTATGAAATTGTTTTATTATAATGTGTAAATTCGATACTTATACTTTATACAATGTATGAATTCTAATATTATTCAGCCTTCATTTGTGTAATATGAAAAACAAAAAACAAAAAATCTTCTCTAGTACAAAAAACAACTTTAATGTTTTTCCTAAGTTAAAAATAAAAAAGATATGACATGGCATAATCTATTTCTATGGAAAAAAGTAAAGAAAACCTGAGAGAGTGAAAAAATATTCAAATCAACTTTGTAAGATCAAATGCTTGATAATATAGATATAATGTTCTTCCTCTCCTATACTCTTGTCATCTTAAATACTCTTGCAAGGTTAGTAGAATGAATAGTTCTTAGAATTGGATTGCATGTTTTGAATATGTATATTAATTTCACATTGAGAGATGCAATATATCACACTATTACACATTTCTTTGCATCACTATTATATCTAAAACTAAACAATTCATAACCATGTCGAGTCAACAACCAAGAAAGTCCTAACACCAACCCATGAGACATCATAAAACATAACAATATCAATCCTTTGATCAATTCTTGGTCTGATGTAAGTGAGTTCCATATTTGAACTAGAATAAACAACATTAATTAACGTGTTTTTCCCACTCAATCCTCCAAAGCACAATCATCACTTGGATACAATCATTGTTGGTAATTGTTTTGCGATTTATTTTTAGGATACCTACATTTTCAAACAACCCAACGAAACATATTTGTATCCTTAATATTGCATAGAGGAGGAAAGAAATTTTCTATTGAAGGAATTTCATTTTTGGCAAGTACATATTCTCAATTGGGAAGAAGAACAATCTTCCTTGTAACCTAGAAATGCCATAGGAGTAATTGGATTAGAGTGTTTTGGTAAGGAAAATGCATTCTCAGTTAGAAGACGGGTAATTTTCCTTGCAAAATAGACATTCTAGAGAAGTAATTAGAATTGGATATCATACTAAGAACAATAGGAATGCTTCATACATAAATACAGGACAAGAATATGCATAGCATTTCGAAAACTAAAATGTGCACCATCTAGAGATGAACTTCTCTGCTATATAATTCTTGAACAAGAGAGAAGAGATAGAAATAAAATTCCTCAATCCATTCCAAAAGGATATCCCAATGAATACATATATATTTCCTTGCTAATCAAAATCTATACCTAGGGAATCATATCTCAAATAGGGTTAGTTGAGAGTCTCAACTTAATGGAATATATTAAAGAGTTGGATGGAAGATACCATATGATGTCCTCATATGTTAGAATAACAAGTCAATTAATTTGTTTAACTACCAATGTATATACATAAACCAATGACTATCTCAAATAATGATGAAGAGTGGCCTCATAGTGGCCTTCATACATGCTACTAAATATTTTCCATTTCCTAAATGATTTTAACCATTATCCATATCATACATGTCGATGAATGGATATCATAGTTGAATGCTAATTGAGTTAGTAGAGTTTATTATTGGTTCATCTAGAGTTCTATTTACTATTTGAGTGATTTCTTAGAATCAAAGACAAAGATAGATTTACAATTAAAGAGAAGTTTAACAACTAACAATCAAAATCCCAAGAGTATATGGACAACCCATGTGATTGAAATCCAATTTCAAGGAAGTGGTTCAAGCAATACTTGAAGTAGGCAATTCAGCACAAATTGAAATTGCATAGTTCCCAATTCCATATCCTGCTATGCATATACCAAAGGAAGAAAATGCATAGTCCCCATAAGAATCCCAGATACAGATCTTCCATTGCCAACATAATAAAAGGATGGTTTTATAAGTCTTAGCTAATAGTTTCCCTATTGGAAAGTATTCACTTAATAAACTAAATACATTATTATAAGCTATAGAATAATACTAATATAGAAATACTATAATATATGATTAATACATACCGATATACTATATATAAAAGCATACTAGGAATACCTATAGAGAGAGGAAGGACGGATTTGAATGGAATGGATTATAAAATGACAAACCAGATCCTTCAGCATAATATATACTTTAGTTAGGAGGGTCGTTGGTGCTAACTTGAGAGATAATTGTCATTTCGCATTGAAGTGGCATGATTCAAACCTACACATTTTGTTACTTGAACCAGAGGCACTAATTGAACACCTCACACTACATTAGAGAAAAACTCTCCCAAGGAAGAAGACAATAAAAGGAAAATCACTAACTCTTTTTCATACAAATATGTACTCGACATCATATAGAGCTACATAGCTATAGACTTGGAATTCATCTGCATACTGAATAGTAGACTCTCATTTTCCATTGCATTGACAATTGGAATCTTGTGTGCACATTACATAGATGAAGGAACTAGAGAATTGATCCTCATTAACCAAATGTTCAAGAAAAGTATAAACAATTTTGACTAATGGACAACTTATTGATGTGGCATAGAAAAATTAACTTCAACTATTGATCCTTGAATGGGTGATGCAATTACTTATGTGGTTGAATGTGAAATTGAAGACATAAACAGGTAATTCTCCCAAATTTGAGATGATATGGAGCTTGTGAAACACACATTATGTTAGAGTTTTTACTGGTTATACAAGATCTCAAAACATTTAGCATCATAACATCATTACGATATGTAATATGATCATTGAAAGACAGACAAGCACAACACAAAAGAGAGACGCACATATTTTATCCTAGGAAACCACAAGGGAGAAAACCCAACAACTTCTTTTGTATAGATTCATTGCTTAGTACAATGTCAAACCGAGATAGAAAACCCAAAGTTAAGATGTCTTTTGATTCTTCTTCTTCTTCTTCGAACTTCTCTTCCTCACTGTAGGAGAGAACTTGCTTGCACTTGTTGTTTATCCAAATGAGGGAGGGTGTTTCCCTATTTATATTCTTCAGTTGGGTGAACTTTTGTTCCAATAGGGACAAATTTAGAAACTTACTGGGTTGACTTCTCCTAGGGAGACTCAAAAAATACATTTTACATTATTCTCTCGAGGACTGTTTCCCCAACTTCCAACGAATATTTTACCTGGACTCTTACACGACCAATTACATTAATGACATATCCGATAGGAGGGAAAACATCCTCAAAGAGAGGTACAATAAAAGTACAAAAAAATATAATAATAATAATAATAATAATAATAATACAAGTAATACAATGAAGAATATCTTCCAAAGTTACATTATCAACAACACATTGTTGTACTAGTATTACCGAAACCACACTCAACTCAAAATCCATCAACTGAACACCATCATTTTTTCATCATAAAATTTTGTTGGCCCACCTTTCCTTCATAAACCAATGAGTCACTTTTTATCAGGTGTTTCATATGAAACTGAACTAAAATGAGTGCAGGGTTCACTTCACCGAACACCAAGTAAAAAAATTCCCACAGATAATAAAAATGATGTTACTTTAAATATGGGCATATTACCATATATATGGGAATAACTGCTAAATTTGAACCATAATACTATTGGATGTTTACAACCAAGCATGTACAAGATCAAAACCATGAGTAGCAATCCAACAAAAATAAACTGTGCAAATTCTTGAGATACTATGAATGGTATAATATGTAGATGTGACATTGCTTGATATATAGCAAGAATCCCTACAAATCGTTTGTGTAACAAAAATACCTTACTTTATTTTATTTTATTTATCTAGGCATAGTTGTATTATTAATTATAAAGCATTCTATATCATTTTAGCATAGAGTTGCACATTCATGTCTCATCTAAATATCCAAAGAGATAGTTCTCAAAACATACATAACAACCCACTATATGCTTTAGATGAGACATGCATATATCTGGCCCCAACAAAACTAGCAAATTGTTTCTTATAGCGAATCTTTCATTGAGAAAAAGGTTTGATTCCTCATCCTGGATTAATGATGATTTTATGCTAGTAAGTATATATTGGCATGTAGGAAAGTGTTGATAATATTTGCATAGAAAAACCTCAATTTTTATACATTCATCGAGATAAAACTAACTCTTGAATGATCATATTTCCCATAGTTTGAAGATAAGAAAACTATAGATCATACAGAGATGTTATGAACGATGCCTTTCTATCTACTTAGTCTGTTATAACTATTTCTTACAACTTTATCGTTTGTTTGGTTTGTTTCATGTTCAGTAGAGGATTAAAGGGAACATTCATGGCGGTTCACCCTTGAAATATATAGTTAGAAAAGGGTGTGCAAATATTTGTTTTCTTAAATCCTATATTTGGTCATAGATGAATGTAAATTCATGGGACATGTTGATTTGGGGATTCTCACATAGATCCTATACATGAATGCATTTGACAATAATTGAAAATATTAAAAGCGTGTGTTATATGTGGAGATAAAAAAAATTGGTTCAGAGGAATATCACATGCACATGAATACAAATCAAAGTACATTGACTGTCAAGAAGGGCCTAAAGAATACGATGAACTCAAAGGTAATTGTTGTTACTGAAGAAATAACTGTAGGCTATGAGTCAATTTCTGCAACAAGGCTTGAAAATCCTTTCATAGTATTATAATTATGTTTTTTTCAGAAATACATTCTTGGAATCAAACCAATAATTATTTGTTCGAAGGAACACTTAGAATGGTTGAAAATCATGATAGTTCTCAAAGCAAGTATCCTATTGTGATTGGTGAAAGTTGTGAATGTGGGAGATCCATTTTCCATTCTTCCTTTTTTTTGAGCTACTATGTATTTTAGCGACCAATACAAAGTGTAATTATAGGAAACGATAGACTAATATCATCTTTGATAGAAAAAATAATCGAATAAAGCATATCATTCAATTGTTCCTTTGTAAACCAAGACATGTGTTAGTTAGGTATAGATGGTGTTTCCATTCAGATAGAGCATCCACCTTTACTAATTTTTACTTTAGTTGTCTTGAGATGGGGAAGGAATGGTTTTAGTAACCCTGAAGCAAACTTATAGGTCTTAGCTCCACCTAAAATAACAATCTCACACCTAAAACAGGGACTAACACTATGAGAGAAAGAATGAATATGCTTCCAATAATAACACTCCTATGTGGACTATGTACATCTTTTTACAGGATTGATAAATACTATTTTCAATAGAAATTATTTGAAAATAGTAGCATTCTCCAGTAGGGTATATGGATTATATGGAATAACCGTCGATAACAATACTAATATTTTCAACTCACAATCCATGCTACCATAACATGAAAAAAAATATCAAACAGAGGGGAGTAGTAAAGAAACCTGACAACTACAATTAGGTGCAACTCCATTTCCAATGGTAGGAATTTGAAGAGAAGATGTAACAACAACTGCGACTAGAGAAGGAGGACACTCTAGAGCAATGGGAAAATGACCCGCATCTTGTAAATACAATGCACTGTCTAGAACCTACAAGGAGAAGGTTTTGATGCCTAGTTATGTATAGTTAACATAATGTAAAAAAATCCAATTCAATTATATTTTAAAGCATACCTTTATAGCACTAGCAACATTTCTACCCTATGGCCTAAAGCCACCTAGAACACTTATTTCCTGAGGATTCAACCGAAAATGTACAATGATTGCAATGTCTATCTCAACTATAGATCTTGCTGCTACAACCCTAGTTGTTTCACCCCCTTCAAGTTTATTGCATGCTTACCCTCCTCCTTAAATAATTGAGTTGCACTTGCAACTGCCTATTTAAAAAATGTATTTCAACCACATATCACTCAAGTTTTCACATCACCAAAAAAATTAAACATGCACATACCTTACAAATAACTATTTCATATTTTAAAGAAGACGATCGACTCACTTATATTTTGAAAAAAAACTAAAAATGACCTTTAAACAAATTATATTTTGAGAAAAAATAAAAATAACCTTTAAACAAATTGAATTTTTATGAAATAACATTCGTAGATAGATTAATATTTCAACTCATGTCTATAAATAAAATATGTCAAATGAATAAGTATCATATTTTGAAATACTTTTGACTAGTTAATTTGCTTCGTGTTTTCTTCATAGCTTCAAAAAGTAAAATCACCAACAAGAAGGGATCTAGAAGCTCCACGAGATACATCATGACAATGAAGCAACATATAATCCAAGGTGACAATGGAGCATAATAGTATATTTTCATTCCTTGGACATACTCCTATGTTCAAAATTCAAGTTTCCTTGGAGAGTTTACCCTCCAACTTAATCCAACCTAGACTACTTGGTGAACCCTAAAAATCAATAGGCTTATAAATTTTAAACTTAAGAGTTGATTTTATAGGTTTTTATTTACTTAGAAGAATCAAATGTGAAACTTGATGGTGTGATATGACACTTGTAGAAATGAAAAGACACTAGGAGAATACAACTATTTATAAAAGTAAAGTTGATTCTTAATTTAAAAATAGCGCAATAAAACACTTCTGAAAGGAAATATTCTTCTTTTCAATTGTAAAATTTCAAACAAACTTAACATTTTTCTTTTCTTTTCAAAATTGAAATAATAACTACCTTTTGACATCTAAAGATTGTCTAATATCTGTACATAAAATGCAAGGAAAGAAGCATATGTATAAGGAAAATATCCTATCTTATGAATCAATTCAATGCATGCCACACCAACTGATATAAATAACAGTTATAAATGTTGGATTCTCTTATTCGCTTCTTAATAAACACAATATCAATGAAAACTTTCAAATAAATATAAAATATCTATTTTCTTTTTATGTTTTACTCTAACAAAAATCACAGAGATAGGAGAAAGGGAAAGTATTTAGTTTTTATATAATTCATATTTGAATGACCAATCTATCAAGCTATCTAAACATTCACACGAGACACATAAAAACTAAAAACCCTAACGAAATTAACAAGCATGAATGAAAATAATTTTGTTTTTGTTATAAGAAATGTTACTTCTTCAGAGCTTAATTTTGTTTTACAAAGTGTAACCGAACTTACGACAATCTTCCAAACCCAAAATATATAATAAAAAAATAGGGTATATGTGCCTTTGACCACAATAGATCATGTATATATGTGCTTTGCTACTCAATAACTAAAAACCATTAGTGGTTTTATTAGTTCTTGCAAACTCATACAAAGTTGTAATAAGAAAGACACATAAAGTGGAATTCATATACGTAGTATTTCAATTTGGTTATCAAATAAAAGAAGTTATGAAGGAAACCTAAGGTTATGGTTTTATTCCTTGTAGTCATAATTCAATACCAGTCCCAAATGAGGAATTGAGACAATTGTATAACCAAGACAATTATCTTACTCTTGTTATCGAATCAATTAGAGAAAATAAAGTGGAGACTCAATTTATTCTTAAACCCAACATATATTTTTTTCTTATGAGATAAGCGAATACTTCAAATGTAGAAATAAGTGGATAAAAAATTTTAATATGTTTTCTAGAGAAAATGCAAATTGATGATCCTAAGTTAATTGTTAGAAGTTGTCCACTTTGTTATACTTAAAATTTAGGTGTAGATAATAGGTGCAAGTTAGGTTTATAAAAGTTAGATGTAGATAGTAGCTGCAAGTTAGGTTTATAGTGGTGCAATTTTGTAGAATGATGGGTACCAAACTCAAATGGGGCATAGGATGTCATATATTGGACAAATAAAAACTTTAAACTAAACCCTTGCTTTAACTATTAAGGGGTTGTAATCAAAATGATCCAAGGATGTAGAATAATATACTTGAAAACATTCAACAATAATAGATCAATTCATATCTCTAGAAAATAATCACTTCGTCAACATCATTATATTGTCTTCGACAAGGGTAAGAGTAAAGAGTTCACTTTATATTATGAAAAATAAAATATTTAATATTTGTCAAAATAATTTTGTGAATACATAATCATATATAATAACAATTGCAAATATAATACTAGTGATATAAAGTTATGCATGACAAGTATAGGGAAAATCATGATTTTGAGAGATTCAACTTGGTATGGATCTAATTGAACAAAAATAAGTAAAATTTTAAAACTTTATGACATGGATCTTTCTAATCTTAGAGAAACAATTTTTTTGATTCAATATACTTCCATATATGTATAGTAAACATACATGTATATTTACTATGTAACAAATGTTGTTAAGTCCTTTTAAACCTTCAATTTTGAAAGAACACAAATCTACTCCACTATTGACTTTACTAGACTATTTAAAAGTTGGATAGAAAAGAATAAGGAAAATTTTGAATATATATATATATATATATATATTAACAGAAATGGTTGAAGAGATTTTGATTATATATAAAATGAGTAGTACAGATAAAATAGATAGGACTGCTCCCATAATAGGACAAAATTCATTACACCTTGTTCATCCTTCTCTAGCTTGTAGCTATCATGAAAAATGCCTAACCTGTGGAATCTATATATTCTTACATATTGTATGAGTACAAATAAGCAGAAGCACTACATTTCAAAAAAAAAATAGATCTAAGGTATACAAATGTTTTCAAGAGTAACATTATCCCTTTCTAGAACACTACATCGCAAGCCAACACATTTATTAGCCATGCTATCCTCCTGGAGATTATGGCCTCTCAGAACATAAAGGAAGTTAACTGATTTAAATTCCTTGACTAGGAAGAATACTAGGTGATGCATCTTGGAGGAAGGACTCTTCCATTTTCTAGATATATTTCTTTCTTCCCTAATAAAAATTAAGGATTCTCATATGGCGATCATTTCCTCAATCCCCGTGTCTCTTGCTAGCTCCAAACAAACCTTTAATTAAATAAATTCATTCGATGGCATTGTTTGTTGCTCTCCCAATGCCCCAGGTGTAATCTTTTTTCTTTTTCCCCTTGGAGTCAAAGGTAACTCCTCTCGCTCCTGCTAGCCCTGGATTTCCTTTCGAGGCACCATCAAAGAACAAAGAACTACTTCCTATATTTTTCCACCAAGTTTGGAATTCTTTATTGCTCATCCTTAGCTACAAGTTCTATATTCTTAGCTTCTTTGGGGGGTTTAACCAGGAATGGGAGGTTGAAAGTAATAGGAAGTCAGACATCCATGCTATTTCCTCAACTGTTAGAGGTTCCTTATTTATTCTTTTAATTCCTCTCGTGGATAAAGAGTCCACCCAAAGGGATTTTGCCGAGTCTGAAATCTTATTAGTGCTCAAGATTTGTCCTTCGAAGATTTCTTTGTTTCTCGTAGTCTAAATTTTCCAGCAAATGAATCTAGGGAGAAATTTCCATGCTCTAGTAATGTCAGGTTTCTGGATGAGAGATCCTTGATAATAATCTTTCTAGTTTGAAAAGAGATCATTCTAGTTCGTTGGCATTATAATATTCACCTTTAATTCTTGGTTCTCCAAACTTCCTGCATGAATTTGTACTCAATGAAAACATGCTCCATATTTTCTTTCGACTCTTTACAAAGAATGCAGCAAATATTCCCTAATAACCCTCGCTGCCTTAAATTTTAGGCTATGAGAGTTTTACGATGGGAAAGGATCCAGAAGAAAACATTGTCCTTTTTCAAACCATCATTGCACCATATCTTGTTCCACATGTTGTCTCTTTTTATCCTATTCTTATTCTTGTAAAACATCCAATATCCTTCCTTCACTGAGTAAGAACCTATCTTTCCCCATCCATGTCTATCTTTAATGTGCCTGTGAATTGGGCTTTCCCGTGTAGAAGTTAAAGGAAGGACCTGTAGTCTACGTGAAGGTGCATTGGAATATCAAGGTTCTTCCACCCATCCCATCCGCGACTATTTTTCCAGGAAGAGATATCATAGAGTGTGTTGATGTTATTTCAATCAAACAATTCCTTAATATCATTTAGCTCCCAGCGGAAGCTAGCTGGGGAGTTCAAACCAAGTCTGTCATGCCAAATCTTGATTTGTTTTCCATTCCCTGGTGTCCAATGAATGTTGTCTTGAATTATGTATGCTACCTTTTTGTAGAGATCCCAAAATGGAGACCCATCTCTGCTCATATCTATATTCTCAATGCATTTTCTTCTAGTACCTACCACATAATTTTTCTGGAGGGCCCTTTTCCACCAAGCGTTTTCACTAGAGATTACTCTCCATAAAAATTTTGCGTCGAGGGATAAATTCATGGTTAGAGGATCTCTTACTCTCGCTCTGCCACATTGCTTTGTCCTACACACGGTGTCCCATTCTATCAAATGGATTTTTTTTGTATTGGTAGCCTTTCCTCCTTGCCAAAGAAATTTCTGTATTTCTCTGTTGATTTCCTGTATAATTTGATTAGGTTTTAAGTATATTTACCAAACATAAATCAGAAAGGAAACAAGGATGACTTTTATTAGGACTAATTTTCCTGCTGGGTTGAGCCTTCTAGTTCCCCAAGAATTGTTTTTTTTTTGTCAATTAGACTAGGAAGTTTGCCTTCTTTTTTTTTCCTTTGAATATGGGAATGCCCAAATAATTGAAAGAGTTCCAATTTGTTATTCCATTGAATCAAAGGATTCTTGATATCCTCTCCATCATGGTTCCAGGGAGGCAATTCAATCCATAAGATTTTGTTTTAGAAGCATTAACATTACCATCCGAGGCTTTGAGGAAGATGTAGAGAACTCTTTTGAACCTTTCTTCTATGACCATGGACGTCCCCCCATGAAAAATGGTGTCATATGCAAATTGTGCATGGTTTGCAGGGTTTAATCCTCATGTGATTTTCAAGCCTTTAGATCCACATTGTCTTGTTGTTGCTGAAGAGTTCTGCTCATAGAGTCAACAACCAGAAGGCAGAGATAGGGAGATAGGGGGAATCCTTGTTGGATGCCCCTGGTGGCTTGAAAAAACTTGGTTGTCCTACCATTTACCAACGAAGCAATCCAAGGGTTGTTGATGCAATCCTTAATCGATTTAATAAACCTTACAGAAAATACAAACTTTGACGTGATTTTGAAGAGAAAGAAGTGATTTACTCTAACAAAAGCTTTTTCCATATTGATATTTATATCCATACCTTGCTACTTGCGTTCCATGCTGGAGTGAATTGCTTCCTGGACAATAATGATGTTGTCAAGAATTTAACATCTAGCAGCAAATCCTCCCTGAGTGTCCGAGATAAACTTTCCCATGATTTTCTTCATTCTTGTGTCTAGTATTTTTGAAAGGAATTTGTATGAAGTATTGCAAAGTGAAATAGGCCTAAAACAATCTATTGACATGGGGTTTTTTTCTTTTGGTATCAAGGAAAGAAAGGAAGTGTTGGTGGCCCCCCCAACCTTATCCTTTTTCCTCGTCCAATTTAGCATTCTTTTCAGGTCTTCCTTGATGATATCCCAATATGCTCTATAAAACTAATGGTGAACCCATCATGCTCGGGAGCCTTGTCAATTTTTAAAGACCAAATGGCATCTTTGATCTTGAAATCCATAATGGGTTTTGATAAATCCATGTTTTTCGATTCTAAAATGAGAGGAGGTATTCTGGAAAGGAGGTCATCCTGAGCTAGCAGGTCAGTCTTGTCCTTGTCCATGTAGAGATCTCTTAAATGCTAAAAAACATTAGTATTAATCTCTTCCTGCTCCACCATCCTTTTTCCATATTTGTCCTTTAATTCTTTGATCATGTTGAAACTGAGCCTTTCTTTTGTTTGCTTGTGGAAGTAATATGTGTTAATGTCCCACCTTTTAACCATATTTGCTTGGACTTCATCCTCCATTATTCTTCCTCACATCTAGCTATGTTGAGGATCTTATGGTTCAATTCTTTTTCTTGGCTAATAAGAAGAAAGGTAATTTCTTCATTCTCGATCTTGAATTGCAGTGCTGCAAGTCCATATTGAAGTTGAATTTTCCTGATGCTAGGATTTTTGTACTCCGATCTCACCTAATTTTTCAGCACATAGCGTACATTTCTTAATTTTCTCTCCCAAATGAATCTAGGAGAAACAACACAAGCAAATATCCAAGCATTTTAATTAATCCCAAGACTATATCATCATGGAGCCAAGAGGAGTTAAGATGAAAGGGGACGAGGCCAAGGTTTGCAGGGATGGAGAGAAACAAGGAGATCATATTGTGATCGGAAGCTGCGTAAGGTAAAGCAAAGGAAGCGGGAAGGATATTTTTTGTAGGAAGGAAATGGTTACCAAGAAATGGTCAAGCATGGATACAATGTATCCCATGCCGAGCCTTCTATTACTCCATGTATACTTTCCATTTTTATTGGTGGATCCAGAAGATCTAACTCAGATATCAAGTCCTCTATGTTTTTTCCCATAGGGACCTCTTACTCTAGAGCCCCCTCTTTTTACTGATTGAGTTTTGGTAACATTGAAGTCACCAAAAATTATGATATATTTCCCTTTCAAATCCTATATTAGAACAGAGAGGCTATTCTAGAACAATTGTTTGTCTCCATATTTTGTTGGTCCATACACATTGCACACATAATAAATATTTGGATCATATTTTTCCTATAACTCGATGAGGAGTCAGTGTTGATTTTCCTTAACATTTTTTTATAACAAAATTACTTGAAAAAAGGTTGATGTCATATCCCCTCCTGTCTACTAGAGAGGGAACATGACTATGATGCTACCTAATCCAGGAATTTTAAATCCCATGAACATACACATGATAAAAGTGCATTGAACTAAAAACATATACAGATGCATAATGCAATCTACAATGAAATCCAAATTCATTTCATTCAAGCATTCAACACATTAGACATGTTCATAATATTTCATCAAGCAAATACAAATGCATAGATTAACACAAGAGATACTTATCTTGAAAGAAGCTTGTCCCACAACCAGCTATGTCACTACAACATTCCACCCAACCATAGGCCAGTGTGCTCATCAATCTCTCAAAAACATTTCCACCCCTGAGCTGGGCATGATTCCCACAAGGAATAAGGGAACACTAGCAGGCTCACACATAGCCAAAGGTATATCAAAATCCAACCAAGCCAAACACAGTTGGGTTTATCAGGCTGCTAGAGAGGTGGAAGGTTGAATTGCTAATATAGTGAGCTCAATCATAGAGCTATGGATGTGTGCACCAGATCTATCTTGACTTCCAAACATCCACACACCCAACACAAGGAAGCATCCTTTTCTCTGCTACACAGTCCCTCAGGCTATGCCTTCAATTATAGTGCTATTTAGGGTGTGCAAAGAAGAAAACCAACCCCTCTAGATCTGTCTGTGATGTTCCTTGATACACTAGGTTTATCAAGCTAGTTCAGAACCAATTCCACTCCCAACCAGTTCAGATCAAAGAAAAACATGCACACACAACAAGATACAAAATTATGGGTTGAGGAAAAACGGTTTTGGAAACAAAAGAATTTCCAAGATGGGTAAAAACATCCCTTTAACAACAATTCGATTTCCAGAAATTTTTATGGCCTTAATGTGGGCAAAAAAGGATTCATCCAACACCCAAAAATCATGGGTCTCTTCTCCAATTTGTTGGGCCACCCAAAAACGTCTCTTCCCAACTGGGTAATGAGGGAAACAACAACAAAAATGCCCCGCAGAGATCCCAGTCACTGAATTTTAGCAAAACAACTTCCCAACCATGGAAAAAACACAGGAAAACTGTAAAAATGTGAATGGGGAATGCACAGTAGCTCCAAAAACGTGAGAGAGGAGAAAGACATGAATGCATTAGGGAATGGGAAGAATTTTTGGGTGTTAACTTGCCCCAAAAGTCAAAAAACGTTTTCCCAAATATGGTTATTTCCCCAAATTCTAATTTCTAACTCCCATACCATGCCCATTCTCATGCAATAACCAGCCCAACCAATTTCTGGAAGAATTAAATGATTGGGCACAAATGACAAAATGGGTAGTTGATAGTTTGATGGGTTCTCCCTTTGACATTTGGATTTTCCCCATTTTCCCAAAGGTTTGAATATCCCCCCCATTATCCTTAGGAAATCATGCCCCAACCCTTTTAATGTTGCATTGACATAGCTGGTTGTGGGTATTTAATTAAATTGCATATTTACATGATGTCCAAAATTATAATGTATTGGATAGCATGAAATACCATTGGCATCGATTTTAATTGCCGAAACATAACAAACCAAATTGATGTTTGTGCCTTGGAATTTAGATCCACACCATGACTAATTATAATATATACATCATATACATTTTTAATGCAAATGGGGTGAAAATCGGGGTGTTACAGTTGGTATTCCTATTGAGGAACCTCTGGAGCTTATAACGTTTCGCTGGCTGTAATTCTAGAAGAGATGTGAAAGTGCCAAAACTTCCACATCACTCATTTTTGTCTCTTGGATAATCAGGATGTCTGGTCTTTCATATTTAATGATAACTTTTATTCCTTCCAATTTGTTTGTTCTGCCCAGTCCTATGCAATTCCAAGAGACAATTTTCGTTACTTCTTGACTAATTGAGGTCTTTTTCTAGACCTTCCATCTACATTCCCTGTATTTTTTGGATTTTCAAGAAGCTTTGTTTCCTCAATGCTCTGCTGCCTTCCAAGTTCCAATTCTCTCTATGCTTCCTGTTCTCTATTGTATCTTTGTGACTTTCTTCCTCTAGTGTTTGGGACTAGTTTGAGAATCTCTTGTGACCCATTTGAAGAAGAGTCGAGAGAGAGGGAAAATGCAAAGAATCTACTTTGTTTTACCCTTTAATCCCAAGATCCTCCAGGTGATGGGGATTCCTTAGTCATAGTATCTAGCCATTCTTCTCTGGGAGAAGAGGAAGGGATGTTGCTTCCTGCTAAGGTGTCATGGAGTTCTTAAATGTCTTCAACTAGTGGCACTTCATTCATGATGATTTCACCTTATTCTACATTCAAAACATTGAAATGGTTTCCTATTGTGGCCTTCTTTTCTACTTGCACCGGTGCTTTTCCTTTCTCTGACTGCAGGTCTTTTGGCTCAGGGTTTGAAGAGGCCACTTTCCTTCCTTTTTTATCTTGTTTCCAACCTTCTTCTAGAGTTTTCATAGGGTTTTCCTGTACTACTTTAGGGAATTTTTTGACAAAATGGCCACAATCATGACATTTATTACATTTAAAAGGAATTTTCTCGTAATTGACCTTTTGCGCATGCTCCCAACCATCCATGCAAAGGATAAAAATTTTAGGTATCCCCTTTTCTAAATCAACCTCTACACAGATCCTTGTGCAAGAGAAAATAGGCCCTTTTGGTTCTTCCTTGTCAATGTCTTTGCTAAGAGAGTTTCCTATTTCCTGGAGGGTTTCATTATTTCAGTTGTGTAATGGGAGATGTGGAAGGAGAACCCAAACTGGAACAACAGTAGGAACATCCTTTTCTAGATCAAAGGATAAACTCCATCGATTTAGATATAACCCTTGAGGGCCCATGAAGTAAGGCCCAATTTTGAATATAAGGTCTCTGTCATCCTTGTTTTTGAACAGAAAAGTGAAGAATCCCTTACTGAAGAAACAATGTTGCAAGCCCCCGAAAATAAATGGCATCCATTTGTTTTAACCCAAAAATCCATTGTTTTTGGTGATAGCCAAATCCCAGTAAACTGATCGATCAAACCCCCCTCACTCAAATCAAGGGCTTTGATCCTTGAAGAGACCGACATGATTTAAATTTCGGAGGCATCTACCCGCTTGACAAAACCATCACCTGCATCAAACGAAGAGGGTGGGGGTGGGGTTGTGTGGAAGCCACAAGGTCCTTGAAGGTTGCATCTAGAAGTATAATGCGTTCCTCCAAGCTTGGATCCGAGGGATGATCCATCCCAGGTCTCTCGCCAGGGAAAGAAAATACACATCGTCTCACGCAACAAAACAGGAGAGAGATCACAGATAGAACCCTTGAAGTGTAATTTTTTCTAAACATGTACACAATTTGAGATAAAAAAAATTACACCTCAAGAAATGAGATATTTTGAATATATTATGTACAGAAATCCAAGAAAATATACTAAGACGTAAATATAAGACTCAAATACATTAATCCCACAAAATACTTCTAACTATTTTATATTTAAAATATTAAAAAAAAGATAAAAACCTCACCAATGTGATGTCTTAGTTTATGACTCGAATTATATAAATATATAATTTTTCATTTTTTTGGTGCTTTCTAGGTGGAACAATTGGATGAATTGGCTTGTAGGGCCCATTTTAGGGGAAGGTATTACTTTGCATATTTGTGTTCTATAACCTTTTAGGGTTCGTTTGATGGATTAACTGATGTCTCTAGGGTCAAAATTTTGTGAGCATAGCTACATCCCCTTGATGTTGTTCTAAACTTGAGACCTTTCCAATGGTGAAAGAATCACCTCATTTAGAATATGTATAAGGAAGTTATACCTCACACAAGTCATACATTCCCTATATATGGATAGCCCACGAACGCACACCCTGTTAGTGTCTAGGCTGGGTATGCATCCATGTGGGGGTAAAAAAATATCAGGTTTGATTGGTTCTTGTTTCTTGTGAGTAACTACCCCAATTTCCCTAACCATCGATACAAAAGTATAAAGGAGGATAAAGAGAAGAAAAGTGTGGATGTATTTGTAATGTTAGAATGTATTCACTTGTATATATTGTATTTCATTGATCCCTGATGCTCCTATCGGGAGAATCACTTGTATTTCCTTGTACCCTGATGTTCCTATCGGGAGAATTACTAAAATTCAGGAGGTTGTCCCCTCCGTTGTAAGTCGAGTCATTAGTACCCTTGTTGTGTTTACTCGAGCCTACATAACTGAGTTAGGATTACTAGAGCCTATGTAACTAAGTCAAATATTAAGTGAATGAAAGAATATAAATAGAGACTGAGCCTCTCTATGTGAGACATACACTCACTCAACTGAGGTGCATGAGTGAGAGAGAGAACAACTATTGGAGATCATCTTTTCTGTCTTTGGGTTTTACTACCGCCATTAGTTCTCATTCTATCTCTGAGGAAGTTGAGGGGTTTTCTCCTTTATGGTTTCCCTGAGGAAAATTCTTTGTATCTCTTGTCTCTTGTGATTATTGATGTGCATGTTATTCTCTCAGATAAGATCCTAGATCGTATTGTTGAAATAGATAAAAATCTAACATGGCATCAGAGCTAACCTGAGAGGAAGACACTGTGCAGCTGCATAAGCTAGGGCTTCTTAATTTTTGGGTCTCTCTCCACAAACCATCAGCAAAAGGAGGATAGGCTAACTCTCTATTGAAGGGTGCATCTTTCTGTCCGAGCAGAATTTGATTCCGAGCATTTTCAATTTTTGCTGCGGGAAATTAAGGATTTTTACAGAAGAGGAATTTTTGAGTGAGCCTAGCATAGGATTTATCTCCTCATCAAAATTGAATTTTAGAGACCAAGGCTGAATTTTTTGGTTGATCAAAACTCTGGGAAAGTCAAACCCTAGTTTGACCCTGAGCCTGAAAAACCCTAAAATACTAAAACTGGTAGTTTTGGTACATTCACCATATCTCTGGATTGCAGATGTCTCAGGGGCTGAAATATTTACAAGCTGAAGATAAAATCCTGATGTACCTTGTGTAAAACGTTCAGCCTCAGATTCACTATATTATGGGATATATGATTCCTCCAAATCAGGGTTCCATCCCCTTCCATAATTCATCCCTAAACAGGACACCTAGGGAGAATTTCTATATCTCAGGCTAAGAAGGTCCAAATGAAATTTCATAAGATGTTCCAGATAGGGTACTGACTTTCATTTCAGTGGTAAAAGTATCAAACCATGATTATGAAACAGCGAGACATGGTAGTCTGTACAACGTCTCTATCTTGAACAGCCCTGAAACAAGTCACCTTGGGAAAACACTCGTAAGTCCCAGTTGGAGAAACCAAATCTGCTCAAATATATGGTGTTGGAAAGAGGACAGGTGAGGGTACCTTAGTGTGATGTTTCAGACATAAGGTATTGTTACTTTCAAATATACTGCAGAAACAATATCAGGCATTTCTGCAGAATAAATTGGAAAACTAGGGCTTCCTGTTCTGGGAGCTTCCCTCCACTGTTTTCAGAAAAAGGAGTGCATTGGACAGCTCACATTGAGGAGGTGCATCCTTCTATCCAAATAGATCATAAATATTTAAAGTTTTGAAAATTAGGGTTTCTCTGACAAACCCTAGATCAGGCAACTCTGGAGCTAGGACAAACACCTCAAATCAGTAAGATCTAATCTTTTGCTATTTACATTTGAGGTTCTCATTTCAAAATAAATAATAACACTAGCTTGATGACAAGCTTGTTGAAACTAACAAATTCCAAGAATGGAATTATTGGATCTCCTTGGTTCTTGAAGAAAATGAATTGGACACCTACATAAGTGGAAAGGTTCCAGTTCCAGAGGGAGATGAGGCTAAAGCCTTACACAAGAAGAACTTGGTCAAAGCCAGAAAGATCATTGTTGATTTAATCAAGGATCACCTTATACCACAAGTTTCTTCTCTAAATACACCTAAAGAGATGGTTGATTCCTTGACCAAGCTATTTTGAAGGGAAGAGTATAAATTGGAAGAAGTATAGGAACTCCATGATCCTTGAAGAAATTGACTTGGATCATTATTTTAGTAATAAAGGTCTAGGATCCATAGACAGATGATGCCTAGGCTAGATCCAAGAGAATCATTGCAAATTCCATTAAATATCATCTCATCCCTCATCTGTCATCCTTTAAGTTGACACCTAAAGGAAGTGTTCGATGCTATGACGAAGCAATCGAAGAAGAAAAATATATGGTTATAACCACGTTGAATGGCCTCCCGGGATCATGGGATTTATTCATTGGAGGAATGTGTGCCAGAAGGAAGTGATTACCTTCAACAGAATCTGGGAAGAGTGCACACAAGAAGAAGCTCGACTCATAATAAGAGAAGAGAAAATGGGATCAACTGAAGATCAAGCTCTCGCCATCCAAAGAATATCCCTCAAGCGATGAGGAATACGAAGGAATCAACTCTTGGAGAACCTCTGATCCATCCTAGCACTTGGATAAGAGATGATGATGTTATGAATGAAGATGATGATGAAGCAAAAGGCTCAAGAAGGAGTCTACCCACAAAACTAATAAAAGAAAAGTATTCAATTGTTATTTCATGATACTGTTTTGTTATGCATTTGTTTATATTCAGTTGATGTGTTATGCATGATAGAATGTTTGCACTAATAACAATATACTACTAATATGCATGTGATGGGTAAGTATCTCATGGTGCTATACAAATCTCCATTGCTACTTATCTAGAATGAAACCTCTTTGATGACATATTGGATTAGTGCACAATCTCAATGATGTCTTGGTAGAGATGGAAGGCGTCTAGATAGTTTCCGTGAGATGTGGATGAATGTTGTATTGGCTAAAATAGTTGCATGATAATATCTTCATGCATAAGAATTTTCCTTTATGAATATTCCTTATGAAATGTTTCTAACCATTAAACTAATGCATTTGACTTGTAGGAAGGATCGCGTACAATATCCTACAAGAAAATAAAGATGAGACTTATTCTAAAGAACAAGTGACGATAGTTCAAGAAATAATCCAAAATGAAGAATAGTATGATGAGGCCTTAGACACAGTGTAGTTATGTGACACTGTTGAATGACATCATTGATGTAGAGCCTTCCAGCTATGAAGAAGTAGCCAAGAAAAAATGGAAGGAGAGTACTAGTTCAAGAAGAATGATGTCTAGGATGCAGTATCGAGACCTGAAGGGAAGTCCGTAATGTATTCCATATGGATGTACAAGGTCCAACATGTAGTAGATGGCAACATTGTGGGATACAAGGAAATATTTGTAGCATGATGCTTCTCACAGAAAGAAGGCATAGACTACGAAAATACATTTGCAGCCACTAGAAGATAAGACACATGACATGAATAATCATGTGTGCAAATGAAAGAAGGCCTTGTATGAGCTCATAAGACACCCATGGGATAACACATACATGAGGAGCTTGAACATCACCTTGAGTGATGAATATCTTAACCTTTGCTACAAGGTTGAATATGAAATCTTATAGAGGATGACAAGCTCACAGATGGTTGCGAGAAGAACTTTTGAAAAGGTTCAAGATAGAGGATCTTGGTATCCAGTGACCCTAGATGGATACATAGAATATTAGTAGCAGAGGAATATACTTGTCACTTTGGTACAAAATGTTTCAATACATAGAGTACAAAAGGCAGAGGGAGAATGATGCTCCGCTTTAGAGGGAGTGACTGCAGAAGATCCTAAGGTTCAACATGGTATGAGAGGATGGACAGATTACTGATGACTCTAGGCTTTACCTTTGCTTCAAGGTTGAAGGTGGAAGACCAATGATGCTCATGTTATATGTTGATGAATTTTTCCTGACTAGAAAAGAGGAACTCATTAAAGTTGCAAGAAGAGGAAGCTTTCTAGGCATGGAGGGGTGGTAGAATGAGGATGGAATCTCCTTGGGACAAGCGAAGTATGCAGTGGAGATCCTGAAGAGGTTCGGATGATGGACTACAATCCCATGACCACACCTATGACATCGAACCTGAAGCTATTGAGTGTTGTTTCATTAGAGACGGTTGATGCTACGATGTATCGCCAGATGATTTGTTCCTTGATGTACCTAACAATTACGAGACCATATATTTTATTTGCTATGAACACATTGAGACATGTTCACATAATGGTTGCAAAGCATGCAGTGAGGTACCTAAAGGGTACTGTTGAGTATGGGCTCAAGTATGATATGAATCATAAGATTATCCTGGAGGGTTATGTGGATTAGGATTGGGTAGGAAGTGCCATTGATAGAAAGAGAAATTCAGGATGTTGCTTCAGTATGAGATCAAATAGGAGTAGTGAAGCTCCAGTATGTGATCCAGATCTAGATCTCTCGAAAAAGGGAGTTCTGACATAGCCAATGAGACAGGTTGTCTGAGCATAAAATCTTGGCGAAGCTCGTAGGTTGCTTAGATGTAAACGGTCATGTAGGTTTTCCTCAGATGTAATCAATCCTAGAGAAGCTCACAGTTTATCATTGGAAGTAATCAACCATGATGTGATTCTAGCTAGAGTGAAGTTTGAGTACTTCAGGGAGAAGCTTGGTGTTCTCTAGATCGAGGTTCCTTCAAAGGGGAAGTGATGAGTCCGTGAGCCTTTTTAACATGGTGGTAGGATTGGTTTCTCCCATGGTGAGATATAAGTGCTATCCCTTTTTGACATGGTGGAAGGATTGGTTCCTCCCATGGTCAGATGTAAGTGCAGTGCCCTTCTAACATGGTTGCGGGATGTGTTCCTCCCATGGTCAGATCTAAATGTATAGCCCTTCTAACATTGTCATAACCCCAAATTTTGACAAAAAATAAATTTTTTTGATGTAACATAAATTGTTTACAGTCACAGTTTAATAACTACTAGAATTTAACGGTTAATTGAAACAGATAACAAACTAATGATTAACTTAAACACATATAAATTAATACTATTTTAATTTTGATATGTGATGTAAATATTCTGCGTTCAGTTGTTTCTAGCTACACTGATAGTTTCATTTTTGTCAAGTAGGTGAGAATTTACTTTCTAACTGGGGCTTACTTAGTGATTGCTAACTGATCTGGAATTTTGGATCTTACAAGCTTGACAGGTAAATTTTGAACCAGTAAGAGTTTATTAAGGCGTTAATCCAGATATACTTATTTTAGCATAAAAATATACTGCTAGAGTAAAAGTTTGCTTAAAAGAATTCAAGGATACTTACAAGGTAAAGTAACGTTTCTTTTACTTGCTTTGCAACTGTGATAGTACTTAAACTTCATGTCGTAAAGGTCAATAACTTTGCCCTACTATTTTTCTTTTATCAAAAACAATGCTACGTTAGATATATCTTCTTTCCATCTATACGTTACGTTATTTATTAGTTCTTCATAGAGCTCATGAATTAGTGTAACAACATTCTTACTGAAATAGGAGCTTATTTATGTTGCTATTATAAACTTTTCAACACTGCTTAGAAGTATAGAAAACAAACCTAAGACTTTTCAAGAAACAAGTTTATACAAAACTCTTAGCTTTACTTTTTATTAAGCTTCAGTACATTGTATTTATAAATGATCATTTGCTTAAATGTCGACAAGTTATGATTTCTAATTTCCAAACTTCTTCGTGACATAAGTAATGTGACGAAATTACATTATCATAATATTTATTTATAAATAATATTGATGCTATATGTATTCTTAGATAGTTTTACTATCTTTTACTATCAAGACTAAGCTAGTCTTGATTTGATTAAATGGAACTTTGGTTACTTATGGAAACCAAACGATTATAACTTTCATGAAGTTTACCTTATTCTTAGTACTATAGACTTCATACAAAAGTATGAATTTATTCTAGAGTATAACTACTTTTTATATACACAATGTTAGTTTATAAACTAGATTCTTACTACTAGTCTTACATAAAAACTAGTTCTAACATCATGGTCTTGATATTAATAATGTTTGAATAAATGGTTATTATTGAACTATTGTCTTATGACCAAGGGCATATACCCTACTATGGATCTTTCCATAGTGGTTATTTTACCATCGAAATATTTCATTGTTTAAAATTAACAAAGGTTAACGATATCATGTATGATTTGGTTCGTTACCATCGAAGGTTCCAAGGTTTATTATAAAACAAAGGTTAACAATACCATAATAATCTCATGCTCAAACTTTGTTTGACTTAAATGTTATCATTGGAAATTATATGTATTGACTTTGTATAATATATATTATCATTATGATCGTTGTATGAATTATTAACAATAATTTGAATCCAACAGTGTAGTGGAGACTATACAACTCGACCCACTATGGACTGGATATATTTAGGGGCACGTGGAAAATTCACTACCATGCAAAGGTTGATTTAAAAAAACCTCCAACGCAACCCTAACTCCTCATTATGTGTCAAGGGTTTTGGTCTCTGCTCTGCTTGGTTCACCGCAGCCATGAGGGCTCGCTTGTGCTTGTCTCTAGCTCCATGGTTTGCATGGAGAGAGGTGTTTCCATCCTAATGTATGGGTTGCAAGACTCACAGCTTGCAATTGGTTTTCCTTCTGCATGTAATACTTGTTGTTCGTGTAGTTTTTCTCTATTAGTGGTTCATAGTGCCAATTTCTTGCATGCCATTGCCAAAACTTTAACCCTGCTCCAGTCGTTGGTTTAGTATGTGTTTTGAACCCTGCTTCCTCTATCATAGGTGAACATGAGGGTGTACTGTTCTTTGTGATGGTTCCTCTCCTTCATGGCTTCAGATTCCTCGCTTCTAGGTAAAAAATTGGTTTTACAGAAGTTTGTAACTTCTTAAGTTACAGTTACCATTATGCTATTCAATTTCTAATCAATTTTTTTGATATTTACTTGCAGGTTAAAGATTTCCCTTTCGCTTGGAACAATCCCCTCTAGGTTTGGATTGGAATCAAGTTCTACGAGTAAGCCCCAGTTACAAAGTGGCAACTCCCTTCTTGTACAGACTTACAGGAAAATCGTTTCAGTTGGAAAGAAGTTACAACCTCGGTTCCTCCAGTCTTGGGATGTTTGGTATTCATTTGTTAAGTTTTTTTTTGTTATTAAACCCTTGCATATAGCAGGGTGACTCCAGCATTTGATGTCGTGCCTTGTATTACTCTTTTTCTTGACTTATAAAGGATACACAATAATGTAGGTTTTGATAATTTGAATGTTAGTTTTGTTATAAAAACCCATGCCATGATGTTGGGTACACCGGCCCTACGCTGGGTGTTGTAATCTATTTAAGTTTGTATCCTTACGTCCTGTACAAGTAATACACTGGGTTTTTCTTAAAAAAGATTTTAATTCGAGCTTTGTCTCATCTTGTATATTTTGACTTTGTGTACATTAGGGTTCTTCCTATTCGACTGTTAATGAAGAACATTACTGTCTAATATCTTTTGTAAATAGTTTATTGTTATTATAAGACTGTAAAGTCGTAGTGTGTAATTTATAATATCTATTTACTTCCTCATATTATACAACTAGGGTTTCCTGAAATGAAACCCTTGTCTATATGAGTTCTTTAATTCATTAATGATTAGGTTTTGTTACTCGTTAATTTGGATAAATTATTATTATTGGTGTGGTGTGTAAATGTACATTCATTTTCAGTAAGGACTGTAACAATTTACAGTAGACTAAACGTTTATAAATATTATTATTATCCAAGTAAATGGTTTGTAACTTAGAAGTTTTTATTTATAAAAGTTTAATAACTTGGTTAGGGTTTCGACCCTGAAGTTTTATAATTACAGGTATAAGCTTGTCGAATAATTATATATAGTTTTTGCATAAGTATTATTCAGTTTTATACTCGTTATTAATTATATTTTCTTGCTTTTAATTAATAAACTGTCTAGAATAATTTACTCAGAGTTTTTGAAATGATATAGCATAAATTCTGTAATTCAGTTTACTCTTTTTAATCTAAGTACTTTTAAATTTAATCCTATGTAGTTTATACTAAATATTAGTTTTATATTTCGTTGATATTGTTTAGAAAATAAACTATATGATTAGTAGCTTATTTCTTTACTTCACTGTATGTAAACATTGTGACTCTACTGTGATTTTTTTGCTGCATTTTATTTAGTTACTAAGTGAAAACAGAGAAATATAAACATATCTCAACACAGTTTAACCTCCATAATATTTTAACATGAAATAAATTACTCTACTCTCTGTAAATAGACAATCTTATATACTCAGTCATTCTCTTATCTTCTTAGACATTCTACATGTGCTAAAATACCGCTATTTCTTTTCCAATACGTTTACATAAATGAGCTTCTTAAAACAATGAACATAAATAACCAGATTACTATTCTTTTTAATAATAACCTACACACTGAAATAAATTACTCTGCTAACTATGAAATGCAGAACCATATCTATTATATTCAATCTCTTAACACTTCCTTTCATCTACTGTAAATATTCTATATATGCTGGAGTACGGCCTGATCCTTCCAGGTGTGGAAAAACAAAGACTAGAAATTATTTTCTATTTTAACACATTAGTTTTCAAATTCATTTCTTCAAGAATCTAAAAAGATTACTAAATTCTAACATTTTACAACTGAATATTTACATTCATATAACAGTCAGACTTAGGTTTATCTGTCTAACATAGTAAAAAAAATAATGTAGAACCTAATTAGGATATACAAAAACAACGTCAGGAGTCCGTTCCTCCCTCCCAAACTCCTAGAGAAGCACTCAAACAACGCTTCCTCAGGAACCCAAGCATGTTCCTGGTCTTCTTGGCTGAGAAATGGTGGAGCATGCAAACAATAGACTGGTCGAATAACTCACTAAAACACCCTGTACTCAGCAGTAAGATCTTTCAGCTTAAAAGCTGCACTAGATCACTCAGCAGTTATCCCCTCAAACCCTTACCACAATTCCCTTCCATTGAATTTATATGAAGTACATTCACCTGGATGATCACTTCTCTAGAATGAGTAGCCTCAGCTCTCTTCAATGGAATTTTTTATAAAGATTGCCTAGGTCTTTTGGGTTAGTTGTCATTAATTGAGCCACCTTCTCTAATTCAACTTTCTTGGGGAATCATGACCCCAAATGTAGGGAGGTTGCCACCTACAACAGTTGGAAGTGGTTTGAGGATGCTGCCAAATGTCAGTTTGCTCTCCACCCAGTCTCCTCCAGCAATTTGACCAGTAAACACTCTTTTAACAGCTCTCCTAAGTTGTTGTCTCTTCCTTTATTTATTCATAAATAATTATTCAAAATGACATTAAATATCCTTGACTCTGATGAGTCATCAATTATAGCTTAGCATAAAATTTAACATATTGTCTTCAAATAATATCAAATAATATAAAAGTGTTTTTTGCAAATTTGGGGCATGTGACAGACATGGTTGTGAGATATGTTCCTCCCATGGTCAGATGTAAGTTTAGAGCCCTTCTAACATGGTTACGGGATGTGTTCCTCCCATGGTCAGATGTAAGTATAGAGCCCTTTTGACATGGTTGCAGGATGTGTTCCTCCCATGGTCAGATGTAAGTATAGAGCCCTTTTGACATGGTTGCGGGATGTGTTCCTCCCATGGTCAGATGTAAGTGTAGAGCCCTTCTAACATGGTTGCGGGATGTGTTCCTCCCATGGTCAGATATAAGTGCTGATCCTTTCTAACATGGCTGCGGAATGTGTTCCTCCCATGGTCAGATATAAGTGCTGAGCCTTTCCAACATGGTTGCGGTATGTGTTCCTCCCATGGTTGGATATAAGTACTGATCCTTTCCAACATGGTTGTGGGATGTGTTCCTCCCATGGTTGGATATAAGTACTGATCCTTTCCAACATGGTTATGGGATGTGTTCCTCCCATGGTTGGATATAAATGCTGAGCCTTTCTTATATGGTTGCGAGATGTGTTCCTCCCATGATCAGATATAAGTGCTGGGCCATTTTGACATTGTTGCGGAATGTGTTCCTCCCATGGTCAGATGTGAGTGTTGGGATTTTCTGACATGGTTGCGGGATGTGTTCCTCCCATGGTCAGATGTGAGTGATGGGCGGGCCTTTCTGACATGGATGTTGGATGTGTTCCTCCCATGGTCAGATATAAGTGCTGAAGAAGATGAAGACCTACATGGAGGCTAGGCCTACAACCAGCATAAAAAAGGGCTGGCTCTAAGAACTTTCGGTGATGAGTAGAATTGAGAGATAGCACTAGTTAATCGAGATAGCGGAGCAGTGATGATGATGATCTAGTGATGATCTAGTGATGATCCAGTGATGATCTATATTTGATGGTGATCCAGTGATGATCCAACTCTGATGATGATCCAGTGATGATCCAGTGACGATGATGATCCAGATAAGATGACTTGTGTTTATGTATTGTGTTAAGAGAATACCTTCCTAGTTAAGAGGGGGTGTTGATGTATTTGTAACTTCGGAATGTATTCACTTGTATATATTGTATTTCATTGATGCTCGATGCTCCTATTGGGAGAATCACTTGTATTTCCTTGTACCCCGATGTTCCTATTAGGAGAATTACTAAAATTCATGAGGTAGTCCCCTCTGTTGTAAGTCAAGTCATTAGTACCCTAGTTGTGGTTACTCAAGCCTACATAACTGAGTTAGGATTACTTGAGCTTACGTAGCTGAGTTAAATATTAAGTGAACGAAAGAATATAAATAGAGAGTGAGCCCCTCTATTTGAGACATATACTCACTCAAATGGGGCGCCTGAGTGAGAGAGAAAGTGCTCACACAAGTGAGAGAGAGAAGAGTTGTTGGAAATCATCTTTTTTGTCTTTGGGTTTCATTGCTTCCATTGGTGCTCATTCTATCTCTGAGGAAGTTGCAGGGTTTTCTCCTTTATGGTTTCCTTGAGGAAAATTATGTGTGTCTCTTTTCTCTTGTGATTATTGCTGTGCATGTTATTCTATCAGATAAGATCCTAGATCATATTGTTGAAATAGATAAAAATCTAACAAATAGGAGGAAAAATTGGTAAAACATCACCATGCTATTATTTTTCTCTTAGAATACAAACCCTTTTCTCGTGTTTGCAAATTTTTCTCTATATTTGGAAATATCCATTTCAAGCAAGTCTCCATTCTCTATTTAGTTAGAAAGTCATTATCTACCTTCTTGGAATTTCCCTAAATGAAGCACAAAGAAGAGTTGCAAGTGTATGGATCGAGTGGAGGATCTCATACTTTAGTTTCAACATAGTTATGTAGCAGGTTATAGGTGATCAAGGGAGCATTAGGATAAAGAGATTCAAGAAGTAGAACTTCCTCAAACGTTGGGCCATAAGTAGGTTTCTTGTTCTCTTAGTTTAGTTATATGTTGGTTAGAAATATATAATTTATTTATTTATTAGGATTGAGGGTTGTATTTAGGGCATTCCTTTGTAATGGTTATAACCCAAATACATTAGAGGATTTTTTCTCGAAATGAAATTGGTAACTTTAATGGAGAAGTCTCAATTTTGGATTGGTATAGGGTGTCTTGTGTGGTTTTATTTTTTGTTTTTTGTTGTTCTTCCTATTTGGGTACTTTGCAAAAGTTTAAAATCCATACTGAAATACCCAGGGAAAAATGTTTATGCTTTTCTAAAGTTTGAAGATGTGTATTTAACCTCAAACATTTATATACACATGTTAATGTGTGATCATGCACGTATAAATGCACCCTGTACTATGTTATCGGTCGTTTGTGTCCCTATAGGTGGTCATTTTTCTTTGTATTTTTTAGTATTTCAAAATTCATACACAAGCTACTGAGTAGAAAAGCACATATATATGCAGTCTATTGTGGTCAAAGGCACATATACCCTATATGTGTTGAGTTTTCAATCACTTTTCAGTTTGATTATAATTTTTGGTTTGGAAGGTTGCCATAAGTTGGGTTACACTTTGTCAAAAAAAATTAATCTCTTAAGAACTAACATTTCTCATAACAAAAATAAAAGTCTTTTGATTAATGCTTTTTAATTTTATTAGGGTTTTAAGTTTTTATTTGGCTTTTGTGCTTCTTTGGATTTCTTGATAAATTGGTATTTCTTATATCTCTATATAGTATGTTATGAGTGTCTGCTAGTGTGTGACCCCTAGTTCTTAAAACACTTCATTTAATTTCAAATGGCTTTTGAAACTCAAGAAACCAAGTAAATTGGATTCTCATTTTTTTAATATTGAATTCTCTTTAATAATTCTTTCTCAATGAAAATTAATTCTTTATAAAGTTAAAGTATATAATGTTAGACACATGATAAATATTTGGGTGCCTGCACAAAGTCGGCAAATTTTTTAGATTAAGTGCCTTTATAAAATCCAATTTCAAGATGACTAAAGCTTGGCAAGCTAGTTGGAATGCATGCTAGGTCAAGACATCACCTACATATTTTACTTTACCGACACACAAACTCATTTTTCTTAAATAAAATTATTTTTACCTCACCAAAACATGACATGCATGTTTTGCTTACATACCAAAAAAAACATATCTTCCATAATATGTGTGCATTCTTGGAATATAGAAATGTTCGCATGTTCTTAATGACTCAAAATGAGATATTAAATGAATTACTGGTTGTTTTTATGTTTTATTGAAATGAAAGTGTAAATCCATACAAGGTTCATAATTTTAACTATCCCAAACTGTACCAAACCTAAGATGACAATGAGTAAATAAGTTCTAATGGTGGTGAGGAATTTGGTGATAATAAATATGGTGTTGCCGTGACCATTGTAGATGTGTGTTACTAAGAAAAACCACATTGTTTATTTACCCTTGGACAATGACTAGATATGTAGTGCAATGTTCAAAATGTTCTTCACTCCCTTCCACCTAGTATGTCACGAGGGAGATATAAACATTTTTTAGTGTTAACAACATTGAATATGTGAGACATGTGCCTTTGATTTTATTCAATAGTTATTACATCTCACTCTTTTTTATTCTCTCTTTTTCTTTGAATGGTGTAGGAAAATAACATTTATATACTCGAAACATAGGTTTTGACAAGTTTGACTTTCTATGGATGGGTCTCATTGTCTAAAGCATGGTTCAATCCTAAAATATTATGAATTAGTGTCCAACATTTATTTTTAAGGTTCATGGTCCATGCACATCTTCCCAAATAGCCACATCAGACATATAAATGGAGTATGTGAGATTAGAACCTAGAGGCATAGGCACTAGAAGTTTCCTATATGGCTCATGGCTCATGCACATGGATTTACACTACCATAAATGAATTACAAATGGAATTATTGCCCTATAAATGGTCTACATATGCAATTTTGAAATCAAATGTAGAATGGACGGGTATCCTGGCCACATGGGATTTTTCAATGCCAAATACCAAGGATGTAGACCCCAATAATTTATTTTATATCTCATCGGGAAAGCACAAGGTTCTAAACAACCAAAAATTGCCTATAGAGGGAAATATTTACCTATGGGCATTATATGGAATGAATTTGGTGATTGATATACCTTGGGTGAGTATGTTTAGGAGTAGGAATGATGGAATTAGGTCCTAAGGGTCATTAGTAAAGATCAAGGATTGTGCAAGGGGATTGAGAGCATCATTATTGCTCCTAGGTAACCAGGAGACCATTAATAGGTCACATATGGTGGTTTGAGGCATTGTTACTATCCTTGGAATCCCTCAAGCCTCATTAAGGGACTATGGCTTGAGTCCCCCCCCTCCCCCGCCCCCCCAACCATGTGTTGGGCCTCAAGAATTAGAACAAGTGATCAAAAAAATATAATTTGTCTAAAAATGACCACATGGAGGCAATGTATATTGTGAAGATTCCTTTTTGTAGAATTAATGCATAAATCAAGTTGGTAGATGGAAACTTAGATAATTAGTTATTTCATACTATGTATATATTATTAAAAGTGACCTCAACATCTTGTTGATGCTCAGGACATTATTGTGTTCTCAACATCGGTGACACTATTTATGGTAAATATATTGCTGTGACACTATCATTTGTCTCTTCCACCCCCTCACTTAAATGATTAGTTGGTTAGAGAGGTTGGTTTGGAAACATACTAGTGTTTCCATTATTTGAATGTGTTACTAAGGTATCACTTCCACTATTTATTTGAAAGAGTTTTGTGCAACTATGTTTATTATGAGCATTTAGATCCTTCTTTGATCTACCACTTTAATTATAAATGATAATATCCTTCCTTGTAGAATAAATACTTCTTCATAGTTTAGGTGGGTCACTGTGTAAATTTTATATATATATTTTTTCTATTGCTATTTTTTTCCAAATTAGAATGCTAGGATTCAAACCTAACCTTTTAACACATATGGTAAATTTGGCTTTCACAAGAAAATCTCACTTTTAATAACACTTTTATAAGAAAATATCACCTTTTATTTATTTTATTTTTTAAATATTATTTATCTTATACAATCGTACAAACCTTCCAACTATTTAAATTTATGCAATGATAAATATTAATTTATGAAATGATAAATAGTGATGAGGCCAACCTTCACAGTTTTACAATGAGGCTAACATTCCTTTTTGTTTTTTTTTTTTAATTTTTTAATGTGTTGAAGTATTGGGGAAATAATTATAGTATTTCTAAATATTATTATATTAAAATCATGAAACCGTGTTAACAACCAGCATACATCACATGTTTAGAATTTCAAACCATGGTATATATATATATATATATATATATATATATATGAATTTCAAATAGTTGAAAAATACTAATTAATGTATATATGTATGAGAGATAGCTATGCTGAAAACCAAAGAACAATGTTTTGATTGAAAGTAACAAACCGCTTTCTGAAAACCATACCCTCATCAATACCTTATATACTGTATTTGACGATATTATCTTTGTCAGTGCATTCTCACCATTCCACTCTCACTTCTATTTTGCCTTTAGTGGACATCTTATCAAACATTACTTTTTAAAGAGATTTTCGAATCAAACACGGCTTCTCCACTCTCGGCCTCCCTAACAGAACCCTCCTCTCCTATCTTGGATTGTGCACAGGCACTTACACCTGTTTCATCACCTCCTCTCATTCCGAACCACATCCCTTCTCCGACTTTGCCGTCTTTAACCTCCCTTGTGGATTTTCAGCATCAGTAAAAGATTAGACAGATTTTTAATTTCCTGCACCTTGATCCTGTCCTTAAGGGTACATAGGGTATGGGCTCATCATGTTGATATCTCGGATCACTTTTCGATTTGCCTCGAATGGGAAAAAATGAGGGGGTCCTATAACTACCCTTTCAAATTCAATCGATCATGGCTCAATGATCTTGATTTTACCCTGTGGTTATCTCAGAGGTGGTCTGCACTGAGCCCTAGGGACTCTGATATTGATCTTGACTCCTTATCATGCATGCTTCATTCTCTCAAGATGGAGGTAAAATGTTGGATAAAGGACAAACGTTCTCTTATGGAGTCTAAGTCAATCCAACTTGACAGAGCTATTGATACCCTTCTCTCGGGCTCCTCTACTGGAATCCTTTCCCATGAAGAACAGGAGTCCTTGACTCTTCTTAGATCCAAAAAGGGAAAGATATTGGAGCACCATCTATTGAATTGGCAACTTAAAAGTAGAGTGAAATGGGCTCTGCTGGGGGATTCAAACACTAAATTTTTCCACATGTTGGCATCGGGGAGAAGGAACCATAACACGATTTGGTCTCTATGTGATGATGATGGCAATTGCTTTGAGAATGAGTCTTCCCTTAAAGAGTTGGGTCAGAAACATTTTACCCATATTTTCCAAGATGATAAGGAAACAAGCTTGCTAGATTAGTTCAAGGTTGTCATGCTTTACCCTTACATGATCTCCATTGAGAGTGCCCCTAGCCTTACATGCCCCGTTTCTCTGAAGGAAATTGAGTTTGCACTGAAATATTTCAAAAAAGATAGGAGCCCTGGCCTGAATATATGGCCTGTTGAGTTCCACCTACACTTTTTTTATCTTCCGTGGCACAATTTATTGTCTGCAGTGGATTCAGCTAGGGTTTCAAGCTTTATCCCTCCCTCTCAGAACTCTACTTTCCTTTCTTTGATCCCTAAAAAACATAAGCCTTCCTCATTTGCTGGCTTCAAGCCTATCTCCTTATGTAATCTGTTGTACAAACTGATCTCTAAATTCATTGCTATCAGGCTCAAGCCTTTTCTGGACTCTTGTATTTCCCAGGAACAATATGGTTTTCTTAAAAACCGTCAGATTGTTGAGCCTATTGGTATTGTTCAGGAGACTCTCCATACTATGAAAACCAAGAATATCAGTGCATTTATCCTCAAACTGGATTTGATTAAGCCATTTGATCATGTGAATTGGTATTATATCCGTCTCATTTTGATCCAGATAGGGGTACCCCTCCTGGTTGTTAATTGGATTATGGGATGCCTCACCTCTGCAAATTTTGTTGTCCTAATAAATGGTACCCCTTCGAAGTTCTTCTCGGCTTCTCGTGGCATCAGACAAGGCTTCCCTCTATCTCCATTGCTCTTCATCCTTGTCATTGAAGGGCTCAGTCTCTCAATCTCTGACGCTAGGGATCATGGACTCATTTGAGGTATCAAGGTCTCTTCCTCGCTTGCACTAACACATCTCTTATTTGTGGACGATGTAATCTTATTGGGTACTGGAACTTTACAGGAGTGGATTGCCTTTGATGTTATACTTTGTACCTTTTGTAAGGCCTCATGGATGTGCATTAGTCTGGATAAATCATGCTTGCTTCACAATAATATTGATGTTGATGTTCTCTTGGATGTTGCCTGGGTCCTGCCTTATAAGATGGAGCCTATTGTCTCTAGTTTTAAGTATCTTGGTTACTTCATCAAACCTTTGGGATACAGGGTAAGTGATTGGAATTGGTTGATTCATAAATATGAGAATAGGATTTGTCACTGGACTCATAAGTTGCTTTCACTCAATGGTCATCTAGTACTTGTACAAGCAATACTCTCCAACATATCTGTCTATTGGTTGGGCTTAGCTCCCATTCCTTTTTCTGTATTACATAAGCTTAGAAGCATCACATTTGCTTTTTTATGGGGATCCTCTGACAAAAATAATAGGTACCATCTGGTGAATTGGCAGAGCCTCTCTTGGCC
The DNA here is from genome assembly GCA_001517045.1 of Pseudotsuga menziesii. Taxonomy (NCBI): domain Eukaryota; kingdom Viridiplantae; phylum Streptophyta; class Pinopsida; order Pinales; family Pinaceae; genus Pseudotsuga; species Pseudotsuga menziesii. The sequence continues at coordinate 171,011 of LPNX010065267.1, read as the reverse complement.
GAAAGAGTATGGGGGCTAGGGTATTAAAAACCTACTCTGGTTTAGCATAGCATTATGTCTTAAGAACTTTTAGATGTTCTTGTTGAACAATGGTTTATGGCATCGGGTCCTCACCAGAAAATATTTGAAGAACCTCTCGGTGGTGGCATGGCTCAAAGGTAAAAAATTCTGCACTCGTGGGGTCTCTATTATCTAGAAGGGATTCCTCGCAGGGTCTCTATTATCTAGAAGGGATTCCTTCAAACTCTTCCTTGGCTGGGAATTAATCTTGCATGGCAGGTGGGAAATGGACAAGATGTCCTTATTGGAATTGATCTGATCATAGGTGTCCCCAGCTCCCTCTCACTCCCGGATGGGTTAAGAACATTTTTGGAAGACTTGGATATCACTTCTCTTTCACAGGCATGGAATACCTTACCTGGTACACATCATTACTGGTATTTGGCCGAGGACTTGGGTATTGCTAGTGAATGGAAAGTTGTCTGGGAAGCTTTTACGAGGGGTTTGGATCTCAGTGGAATTCGTCTCACTTCTCAGTAAGATACCCTTCTATGGGCTTTCAATAAACAAGATGGTTCAATCTCTACAAATTTGGTATATGACAGCATTGTAAAATATTTTTCTCCACAGTCTAGTAGCAGGCTACATTCATTCATTTGGACCGGTACACTTCCTAGGAAAATTGGATGTTTTGTCTGGCTGGTCTTGAGGGATAAAATCCTTACCTAGGATAACCTCTAGAAACATGGATGGAATGGACCGGGTATTTGTGCTCTCTGCAACGCTGATGAGGAGTCTGTTCAACATATATTTTCACATTGTACTATTTGAAAGAATGTCCTTTCTCTCATATGTGATCAGTTCCACATTGCTCCACCTACACGGTCTGATAATCTTGGTGTGTTCATAGACATATGGATTGCAAATTTTTCAAAGCACTCTGCATACAGTACGATTCCTTTCCACACTATCTGGGCCATTTGGAGAGCTCGAAACTTGCTTATTTTGAGGGGAAGAAACTGTTTGTCCTGGGCATTATGCACCAAATCTCTTAATCCATGCAACTGTATTGTCCTCTGGCTATCAAAGTTAAAAAGATAAGAGTGATTGGGCCTAATCCTTGCATGGTCTATCCCTGTGGGTTTTTTGATGGGGCTTCTGCAAATTATGTGGGTAGAGTTGGATATTGCTTGCACCTGAATGAGTCACACTCCTTCGAGTTTGCGCTGGGGGTGGGAAATAGCACCAATACCAAATCAGAATTGGTCGGCCTATGGGCTCTTCTGCTTACCTCCCAAATGATGGGGATTCCCTTACTCCATGTTTTTGGTGAATCTTCAGTCATCATTAATTGGGAAAAGGGATCCATTGCTCTTTCACCACTAGATATCTTCCATTGGTGTAGGGAAACTAGAAAGCTCTTAACATGCTTTCTTGACTTGTCATTCAGCCATATCTACCGTGAACACAATCAGATTGCAGACCACCTCGCTAAAACTTATCTCTCATTGGCTCCTGGTTTTGGTTGTTTCTCTGAATTTTCTGATGACCATTTGGTCTCACATTATACTTTCCAGCTCATTTGATGCATTGTACGAGCAGCTTACTCCCCTATTTTCAACTCTTTTTCAATGCTCATGGAGCGAGCTCCTTTAGATTGCTGCTCTGGTCTCTTTGGTCCACGGTAGATATGGTATGTTGAGACAGTATTTACTGATGGGAACACTTTCTCTATTGATCCTCTATTGACCCCCCCCTACTGTATCTTGTTGTGAGGTGACTTATTCATGTATGAGGTGTTTATATTCTTGGTTTTATCCCATACTTGGGATGACACATCAGATTCCCTTTGATTCTTAATAGAATATGAAGGATAGGCTTTTTTCTTCCTAAAAAAATATCATTCCAATATAGGTGATTTTGTATTTTCATAGGAACTGAAATTATTAAAAGGAATCGAGAGAACTTATGTAAAAAAATATGAAGTTGAATAAGACTTTCTAAACATTATTAAACAAACATGATTAAGAATCATGGTTGATGTAAACCTTTAAGTTGAATAAGACTTTCTATACATTATTAAACAAACAAACATGATTAAAAATCATGACTTATGTAAAACATAAAGTTGAATAAGACTTTTTAAACATTATTAAACAAACAAACATGATTAAAACTCATGTAATAATGGGAACTTTAAAAAGTTGTTAGATATGTATTTTTTTTAATTGTTAGATATGTATTTCAATCTTATCTCACATAAGATTGCAAATCCATAAAGATTCTACATTATGATAATATTAAAAAAAATTATATATAAATGGTATGTATATTATGAAATGACAAAAAAAAGTTGTAACGGTTTTTTGTAAACTTGTTTATTTATGCATTCTTAAGAATGTCCACACGTTCCTTTTGCTAATGGCTTAACACCTTTAAACCACCACTACGACTTGTTAGCTCAATTGATAAGTAATGGAAAAAACCCATGCACACTTAGAAACAAGAATAGGTAATTAACATGTGTGTCAGCATTACTTTGTCCCAAAATAAAACCATGTCCATGAATCCAAAGCCCTAAAATCCATACATACTACCATGGATACCCATATTGTTATACCTCAAAATGGCACTTCTTTGTCTGACTAATGACACCAAATGTGTCGTTACACAAAAGGACAACATGGATAGAAGTAGCCCTATATTTATAAGAGGATTGGACTTTTAATACTTTTTATTTATTCCAACATCATCAACCTTTGCACATAAACTTGCTTGGAATACATGAGTTTCTTTTTAGCAACCTATGTACCATACGCGGGTCTCCCTCAAGCAACCTGCATATGGATATTAAGAGTGTAATACGCGAGTTTCCTAAAAGGAACCCACATATTATCCATGAGTTTCTTCACTACAGGTCACGTATTTCTTTAAGAATGTTAAAAATTAAAAGATGATTAATCAAAGGGAAGTTGGACTTGGTTTAGCAACCTCCTCAACTTCCCTAACCATCCTAGCCTCAAAATCCTTCCTCACAAACAACTATGAAAATAGGGGAAGGGTATGAGGAAAGGGGACCAACTTTGGAGGCAAAGTTATGTTGGAGAACTTTCATTGAGGAGAGGAGCAAGAGGAATCAGAGCTAGGTCTTGCAAAGGAGTCTGATCGAGTAGAGGATTTGTAATGTTTCCAAAAAATCTGTCAATAAAGATTGTTATTTCCTTCCATCATTGTGTAATGAATGCTTCATTTGTTGTTGAGTAATGATCTAGATTGTCTTTTGTTTTGAATTGCAAACTTTGTTTATGTTCATTTCTCATCTATTATAACAATTGAAGATACTTTGAGAAAGGGTACTTTATTTTTGCAGGTGTTGAAGAATTGGAAGCAAAAGAGCATTGGAGAGAAGAGGAAAAGATAGGATAGATCATCAAAAAAAGGTGCACAATACTCATATCTTTCTATTTAATATATGCTTGTAACCCCGCATGACTATCTGCAACCTCATATTATGTTGGTGGCCTTCTAAACCCCAACCATAGGATAGATTTCCCTCACAGCATAATTGACGACTCTACTGGGAAGTCTACTATTTGGGATCTCGTTGATCGATTTTTATTTCCAGTATTGTCCATTGTTGGTCCTGTATATGACTTGCTTGTATAAATATTCAGTTAGTCCAAATCGATCATTCAATATTTAAGTCCATTCATTTTTCTTTTTGAAATTTTTTAAGGAATCTGTGGGTATCCCATACTTGTAGTTGTGTATACTCTGTAAATATGTAGGTTCTCCACTACACAATCGCATATGGTACGCAGTTTGTATTCTGCACAGTCATGTATTCCTTGTAGGTGGTCATGTGAAAGCTAGGGTTTTGTTAAAAGTCTGTTTTTGCATCTTGGATTTCTTTGAGACTTTTTCCTGAGAGCATTTGAGACTGTTGCTTTCTTAGGTTCTGGTTTGTTTATGTTGTAAGTCTCTTTTCAGTGAGTTGAGTTGGATTTCTTGTAGAAATACCTTTAGGTCTCTCCTCTTGGATTTTACTTGGTAGGAGTGTTGGCGATCTCTGATTTTTCAGCCCTTGTTGATGTTGGTGTTCACTTACAGTCCGATTGCTTGGATAAATAACCTGAAGTTTCTTCTTCCAAGCCTTAGAACAACTTAATTTTATAAATTTGAGTAGTTCAGTACAAATAGGATTTTTTCAAGCTTTGTATGATCTTCAAAGTTTGTTTTTATGAGATCTGAATGTCGAGTCTGTTTGATACATTCATCCATTTTTCTCATTTATGTTTGTGTATAATGTACTTTATTTCATTTTCCTTTTGAAAATAAAATAGTAAAACGAATCATTTAGGTGCATACTAGTAGACACATTTTTCATTTGTTTTCAAGTTTTCAAAAAGAAAAGTAAAATTTTCTTATTTGATTTCCAAAGTTCTCAAACAAGTTTCACTAATTTTTTAAAATAAAGAGAATTTAAAATGACAATGATAATATGAAGCATGTCAGATCATACTTTTGGTTTCCATTCAAGTTCAAAAACATCATTAGTTGCATGGTCATCACCCTGAGTAAAAATAAGCTTTAAAAAGAACGTTAATATTTAAAATTGATTAGTAACCATTTTCTTTTTAGGGACATCAGCAAGTAGCTTAGGCTAGGGTTTTGGATTAGGAATATCTATAACTATCCAAAACTTTTTAAAATTCAGACATAGTGGCTTGTTGCTTAGGAAACCTACTTCTATAGGAAGATAAACCAGAAATATCCTCTAACACAAGATTTAAACATGAGGTCATGTGAAGCTTGAGTTGCGGAGACACCCCTCCAATCCTCAGTGGAGCATAAACCAAGATTGTTGTGCGTATAAGGGTTCATTTGGTACCACCTTTGGCCTCGTGTGGTGCCAATGATGTTTGCATTTTGGGCTTGTTACCCTTCCCATGCAAATCAATCATACCCATGATTGTTCTGTTGTAACTTTCTTGTAGATATGGTAACCATAGTATCTTGATATAGGGTTCTTACACATGTGATGGTGGAAGGATATTTCCACTGTACCAAGGGAAGACGTGGGAGGAAACCCTGTGCAATAATTTTGGAGGGTGGTTGGTGATTCAACTGCTTGCACCTAGAAAACTTGTATCAGGACCTCATGTAACTTCTCTTAAGCTCTTCACTGGTCTATTCTGGGCCCTCATCATCCCAAACATTCCTTTGGAAGGGATATCTTTATCCTCCTGGTTTCATACTTAGGAATTTATTAGTGGTATGTTGTTTGGTTTGCTAGTGATATAATATGACTCTTAGGTGTGTGTAATTATAGTCTTTAGTTGTGGATGTTCAACATCCTCGTAGATCATGAAGGTTGCAAAGCCTTCCTCCACTAATAGTTGGGGAGCCTCCATTTCCACCTAGAAGGTGGAGAATTAACACAAGCGGTTCATTTGAACCAATTGGTATTAGTCAGAGTCTAGGGGAACCTGAAATAAGGTATAATCAACCTGATCACCCATCAAAAGAGATCGAAGACTTGCCAGCCAAAGACATTGCAAGGAATTATAATTGACCTCTTACTGATTTGAGAGACCCAGTACTTGTGAAAGTTAGTTAACCTAGTCTTGGTGTCCTATTAAGTATTGTCTTCTTGAATACAAGAGAAGGATCTAGGGATATCTATACCCCTGCTTCAACCATGTCATCTAGTGGAGTCTCTCCTCTACATGTGAGTGTATCACTATCGAACTTACCCAATACACCAATAATATATTTGAATTTTACTTTACTTATCCCACTATCTCCGAGTACTAGAGTGGTTATCCCCTTAGTACCCACGAACTCTACTACCAGTCTATAAAATGCGGTGGTTACTAGGGTACCCAGTATGCCTTTTACATCCTCTCCCTTATTCCAAAATTTTTAGAACAATCCTAGTGGTTCCAATCCTTTTGTCCAAGGGTATCCCTAGTATGGAGGACACATTCCTATTTCCTCACCATATGTAGGTCTCACACCTACATTTTTAGGTGTGTCTTCTAGATGCCTGGATCCTTTCTTCAGATTCAATTTCCAAAATTCAAGTCAGGTCTCGACCACACACATTGGAAGCTCTATTTGTTCACTATTTGGTGGAAGATCAATATCTCTCGTATCGATGACACCTATTTCGGTCAAAACTAGGAAAACTCAACATAAAACTCATCAAGTCAGTAACCCCTTAGATTTTGGATGAAATCCTTTTCAAAACATTGTCACCTCTTCACAATTGACAGTTGTGGGAAACCATGGGAAGCCTTATGGGAACATTGGTGCGGGATCTTCCTCACACCAAGTTCTTCAATACCAAACTCCATCTCAGACTGAATTATTTTTCTGGAAACTTTAAAATTGCCAAACCTCTGAAAACTAATGAACGACCCTGTGCGCCATGATCTGACTTGACCACCAAATCCTATCAAACTACCTTAATATATTCCAAAATTTCAAGGGAAAACCGGATACGACCCTAGTGACCATGTCATAAATTTACATCCATGGTGCTCCTCAAACTCTCTAGATTATTATTCATTTCGATTGAGGTTTTTTCAAAGAACTCTGATAAGTGTAGCAGTGAAATGGTATATCAAACCCCCATCTACTGCTTATGACATTTTCCTTGATTTAGTCACTATTTTTCTTAATCAATTTCAACTTCTAGTCCGACGTAACGTCGATAGTGATCTTTTGTCGAATTTTCGACTGAATAAAGCTACTCACATTTCTGATCACGTTTAGAAGTGGAGAATAAGAAATAGGATAATTAAATCTAATATGTATCCATAGTTTTTGTTGGAGAAGTTTTTGAAATCACATTTAACATATATTTCAAAAGATGTTTCAAATCTAGAGTGACGAACAAAGAGGAATCCATTCTCAGATCCCATCATCTTGACCTAATATACGCTTAGTCTGTGATTCTCTATGATATCACACCCGATGCACCAAGGTCTAACTCAGACTTTGTGAAAACAAATCCTGGACCCCATGCCTATGGCATTGTTGGTTCGGTTCAGTAACCCACTATGGAATCACTGGAAAAAAATACAGGAATTATCAGTGAAATGATCCACAGTGGAAAGAACCAAGGTTGTGACCCCCTCCCCTCAGAATGCATAATTGTTTAGTGCAGAATCCGCCCCAAAGGGAACTCAAAAGTTTGATGGGAAGAAAAAAGGGAAGAAAGGGGAGGGAAATCAAAATAAACAAAACTTGATGAAGAATGCTGAAGGGGGGAAGAAAAAAAATAAAAAGGTGAAGTTTCCCTGCAAACTTTGTCAAAAAGACCACTTGAATTATTATTGGCCTTTAATGGAACAAACTCAAAAGTTGTTGAAGAAACAACCTAATGTCTTTAAGGATCCTTTCCCACAAGGACCAAATGCAACTTTGAGCAATACGAAGAATGTCGGGGGTACTCATAACACTCCCCCTACTTATCAATATTACATTAACATGGTCCGATCCCAAATGTTATTGCAAACGATAGCCAAGAATTATGAATATGAGTCTTTGCAGAAAGATAAGCAACCTTCTGAAGCACCAAACCCAATTTGGATTGAAAAACCAACTGAACCTATGCCAAATATACTAAAAGGTGTTTTCAAGGAGGACCGAGGGTTTCTCCCAACTATTTGGTTTTGGAGGACTGATCCCAAACTCCTTGTGTTATGTCTACCTTAGAAGTGTTGAAAAGTTATCATTCACAACATAGTGCACTTCTGTAAGCTATAGGTAGTACTGATTCTGCGGACTTAACATCCAAGTTTGACTTATTCGATGTCAAACCCAGATTTCCCTGCCATGTAGCCTTCCAAATCGAGGTAGTCCATGGAGATAAAAGTATTAGACGAACTTTTATAGATAAAGGTGCATCTACATGTGTAATGGTTGTTTCATGTTGGAAATACTTGGGATCCCCTGAGTAGGTCCCATCAAATACCTTTCTAATCGCTTTCGACAGAATATATTTTCATCCGCATGGTATATTGCCTTCATTTGATATAGAATTTCCAGGGAAAACAGTTTCACTAGAAGTAGAGGTGGTTAAAGCTCCTTTGGATTACAATTTACTCTTGGGTAAGAGTTGGACCTATGCCATGTGCATTATCCCATTGTCAGTATTCCATGTTCTTGTTTTCCCTCATGAAGGGAAGATAATGACTATTGATCAATTGTCTTATAAACGGAAGTGTCGTATAGACACATCGGATTCTAATGTTCCCTGTTATAGCTGATTTTACCACACTTGGTATATCATGTTTTTATGGACTTTCCTATCCCTATGCATACTCTTTGGACCCCCTTTGCTTAATATAACTTTGATGCTTCTAAAAGTCCCCTTAAAAAGTCTTATTTATTGGTATATGTGGGGAACCATCTTACAGACCGCATGTACACACATCTTGCTCCATTATGACCCGCATACAATGATAAATTTGCTCAAAAATAAAAAATTTAGAGTTTTCCCCCATCAAGTAATGAATAACTTGACTATTGGCCTTCCTTATGCCTGGAAATGCTTCAACTTGACCCTTCACCTCCTATTGAAGGGATATATATTGAGCTACTTGGATTCATTAGAGGAGGAGAACTTGTGAGAGAAAACAAACAATAGTGGTTTCGTGCCCCATTCTTGCATACTTGAGTCTGCATCCCTTTTTCCTTTGAGCAACCATTGATGCTCTTCCTAAGCTTTCCATTGACTTGTGAGCTTGCCATCGATATTGAGGATTGAAGTGGTGGAGGCCCAAGTGGAGGACTCGGTTTCTCTATTTCAACAAGGTGCCGATAGAGTTTATCACTTATATTTAATAGAAATATCCATTTATTGTCCATTATATGTGTAACTATGAATATTTTTATCCATGGATGTAGTTTCTTTGATTATATATTGGATTTATATATGCTAGAGTAGGTTCTAACAATTAATATCCATCATGCTTGTATGTTTTGTTGTTTTTGAAAATGAAATGTAGGTGCAAGTGTGATTGAAAGCTCAATGGGGATCTACTACGAACATCCAGAATAAGGTACGATTCTCATCCCTTAGTGTTAGACTTGTTTATTTCTTTAACATATTTGAAGTGAATTCATTTGTGGTGTCATATTGTGTGGTCCACTGCAAGCCATAGGAATTTTTCTCTATAATAGAATTGGCGACTCCACTGGGGAATTTCCTTTTTGTTGGCTGCATGATGTGCTTGATTTTCTATCTAGTTCTCTATGTTTCTATGTCGCATTCAGGAGTTTTTTATCCCATTGGTATTCCTTTGAAGTAATTTAACTCTTAGCGTACATTTTTACCACCTTTCTCTTGTTGTACGTGGGTCATAGAAGTAACAATCGCATATACACGCGGGCTGTAGTACTTACAGTCACATAAAAACGTGGGTTTTCAGTGAACAATTGTGTATATCCTTATTTGTGAGTGAAATCTTGATGTTTGGGATATGCTGGGTTGGTTGTGAGTGTTGTTGATTCTTCTTTGGTATCTGCGCTGCTTGTTTACTGCTTCTGTACTAACCAGAGACTTCTTTTTCTTTGCTTTTATTTAAAATTTGTTCTTGTCATTTATCTTCCTTTTGTTTTGGTATTAGTGCATTAGACCTCTTAGTATCAGTGTCTTGCTTGGATTGTGTCTGATACTTGCTACAGGTTCTGGCAGTTTATAGAGTCTTTTTGTTGCATTTTCATATCATTCATAATCAAAATACAAAAAATATTTTTTATTTTTGGCATGTTTTTGCAGTATGCATTTGCATGGAAATGGTACTTGCATTAGGTTTGCTTAGTTGAAATAGTGTTCAGGATTTCATATGGGAATAATTTCATCAACATTTGAAGAAAATGTATGCATTTCATGTAGTGGCCTACCCCTTTTTCATATTTAAATACAAATTGCACTTGGAATCCTTTGTTAGGTGTGCATATTTATTTCACTAATGATTCATAATATTGTTAGTTGCATGTTCATTGACCTTGAGTAATAAAAACCCTTAAAATTAATGCTTAACTTAAAATTTATTACACTATTATTTGATAGAGGTGCACCAACAAGCTTAAGTTGTAGAGGCTTGGAATAGGGTGTCATGAGTAAATTTTTCCAAGACTATGAAACAAAACAACTAGGTGTTTGTCCATGTTAGAAGAGAAATCCTTGGTATAATTAGTGTTCTCAGGAGGATCCTCTTACACAGGATTTAAGCACAAGGAAACATACACGTTAGTGGTGTGGATAGCCCCTTTCCACTCTCTATGTAGTGCTGAAGATATTTCCAGGATCTTATTTGTATCTAGGGGATTTTGAGGTACCTTTGGTGATTTCAAGCTTCAGGATTTGCTAGCATGCCCATATGGTAGAACCCACCTGTGACTGTCTACTTGAGCATTGGTTATATTGGGGTGACCTTAGTTTCCTAATCTAGGTATCACAAGGGGTACTTGTAGAGGTTATTTTATGAGTGTTCTGGCTAGGTAGGGGCCAGACATCATCGTCGCTATATGCATTGAAGCTGAAGGAGACTATAATTGGTTACACACCTCTGCTTGTAGTGTATGGGAGTCTTATTCCTCTCCTAGGAGAGACATACCTTCTACATTCAGGATCTCACTTATCCTCCCTCTTGCATTGTTTGCATCTGACTTAAATTTTCTTAGGGGTGTGCTCTTTGTGCACTAACTTTCTCTAGGGATCATAATTATTCAATTTTTATTTTATTTTTGTGGAGTCATCATGGATCAAGTTTCGACACTTCACTGATCTCAACGTTTAGCATGGATTTCACCTTGTGGATCTCCTCCTCCTCCTCGGAAAAGGACTAGACATTCTAGGAAAACTTACACACATTGTGATTCACACACTGTTCTCATCATGAGTAATACATCTGAGACACTGAGAGTCCCTTCCTCTCCATCCTCCAGAATGGGGAATGCAACCGTTGTGAGGCCTGGGACTTTGTTTGAGACCGGCCCTCACGAGGATGGTACTTCCTACAATTCACGACCCTAGTTGTTGAACTTTGCAAATTCTTATCGGAGATCTTCCTCCAGAAGGTTGAGTAGTGAGACTCATAATATTCCCTCTAGCACATGTCCCTTTAGGTTTTTCATGCTAGACCTTACTGATACTTTTTCATCATCTGTCGTTGATCTTGGTATAGATCCTGGTGTTGTGCATGGGGGCATTGCCATCCATTTCCACATTGATAGATTTGGTAGTGGTAATATTGAACCTTTCACTCCATTTGTGGGAGGATTTTTATACACCTCATTTGGGCATAATGCTCGTGTTCACTCTCATGGAGGTGACCCTAGACACATGAACATTGGAGGCACAACTTACATTCCATCTTATGCTCCATCGTCCACCACACATGTTCTATCAAATTCCTTTCTTATGGAAAATCCTCCTCATGACCCACATGATCCTTCGAGATGTGTTGTTGCATATAACTGTGTTGTTCCCTCGTCAGTCAACGTTGTTGTGTCAGGAGGCTACATAACTCCTTATGTGTTTGAGGTCAACCTATTTATCGGTGCTATAACTATGGTTATGTAGAACCTCATTCTCAAGGTATACCAAAATATAATATTCCTGTGCATCCTTTTATGCGTCATACAAGACGGGGTTACTATCCAACTAACCAAGGACATGGTATTTACTATAAACATCCCTATATGAACCAACCTTTTCAGGGAGCATGGAACCATATGGCACAACCTAGGATCCCTTTCTTGGCTATGTTGAATTTTCCTGACCTTTCGAAGTTGACCAATGATCTGGTATCTCATGATCCGATGTGGTTGGTTGTCCTCGCCAAGATTCCTTCTGAAATTCCAAAGTTTGAAGGTAATAGTGGCGGGGACCCCAGAGAGAATCTGACTATTTTCCACCTATGGTGCTCTTAGAATTCATTGAAACATGAATCTATTTTCCTACGCCTGTTTCAACACACCCTCACGAGTCCTGCCACGAAATGGTATATAGAGTTTCCTAGAGGCACATATCAGGCATTTAATGACTTAGAATTGGCCTTTGTTAACCACTTTCAACTACCGGTATGTTACGATGCCGGTACCAAGCTCTTGTTGACATTTCGGTAAGATAAAGCCACACACATCTCTAACCATATTCAAGAGTGGCGAAGACGAAAGAGGTTGATTAAGGCAAACATTCCATCCAAGTTTTTATTGGAATGGTTCTTCAAATATTTATTGCCTTACATTGCGAAGGATGTTTCGACGTCTGGAGTTATGAATGAGGAGAAGGCCACCTTCCGAGCTCAAAATTTAGACTTGATTTATTCTCAGTCTGGGATCCTTTATGAGATTATCCCTGATGCACCATTATCAAACTTTAAACCTAATTTTAATCCTGGGCCGCATGCCGATGGTATTTATTGGCTCTGTGAGTACCAAGGTCATAGACCAGGTTATGAATCCAATGAAAAATTAGTCTATTAATCATCCTTCAACTGGAAAAGCTACAACATCATCCAATTACACCCAATCGATAGATGTGCTCTCGGTACATTCGTCTGACCATAAGGGTAAATAGCAACCCAGACGAAATAGAAAGAAGGGAAGAAACAGTAGAAGGGGTGGCTGGAATAGGAAGGAGAACCAGAGTGATGAAAAGAAAGAAAATGATGTTCGGAGGACAAGAAGCCTAAACAGAAGGTTAAATTCCCTTGCAAGATTTGTGGGGGAGACGATCTCACATTGTTGTGCCCTCGTATTGATGAGGCCTCAAAGTTCATTGCATAGAGCCCAATTGTGTTGACTTATCCTTTACCTCATAATCAAAATATGGATTCGAGGAACATGGACACCAGAAGCACTTATGGTGGACATCAAAACTAAATGAATGCTGAAGGTGGCCATGGTTGTATCAACATCATGTCTTCTGTTAATGTTGTGACTCACAAAAACAATTACAGTCCGTGACAATCCAACTTGGGTAAAGAGCCTGCACCTCTTGAGAAAACTTTACATATCGATAAGACTGAATATATACCTTGCATTCCTAAAGGATTCCTAAAGTGCTCGGGGCACAACCCTAATTCTCAAGAAACCCAACATTATTCTATTTTTGAGGACTTGGGTCAGACTCCCTATGCAGTGTCAGCTCTTGTAGTACTTTAGACTTGTCCTTCACAAAGAATAGCATTGTCGACTACCTTCAAGATGGTCGATTCCAATCCTTCCACTATAGTTAGATTTGAAACTCAAAGGTCCAGCCTTGCTTACCTTACCTTGTGGATTTCTTATTCCATGTGGAGTGTATGAATAACACGATCAAGTGCACAGTTGTTGATGAAGGCACTGTTGTCTTTGTGATGTCTCTAGCTTGTTGGAAAGGCCTTGACTCACCCACATTATTGAAATCCATGACCATGTTGAATGCATTCAATGGACATTCAATTCAGCTGCATGGTATTATTCCCTCTCTCTAAGTCCAGTTGGTAGGGAAGACCGTGTCGATCGAGTTTGAGGTGGTTGATGCGCCCCTAGACTACAATCTTTTACTGGGAAGGAACTAGATATACACTATGAAAGTGGTCGTGTCTTCCATTTTCCATGTGATTTGCTTCCCTTTTGAGGATCAGATTGTCATGATCAACCAAATGTCATTTGATAGTTCCAGTTCGACTGCATCGTCGTGATCCACCATCTTGGATATTGATAATTATCAGTTGACAACTGAGAATGTTTATGTTGGAATGTCTCCGTCATTGATGGGATCCTTTAATATGGCAGCACTAATCCTAGCTATTGGTTCCACTCTTGGTAGTGATTCGTCATCGTTGAGTTCAGTCCCATTTCGCACTATGTATTTGGATGACCCCTGGACTCTCCCTTCTACGAGCACTTTGAATGAAAACCCTAGACCTACCAGTATGGAGATTCCATTGTCTGCAGCGGAGGTTTCTTATCAATTTGTTCTAGATCCCAATGTGGACCCTCCTACTTCCTATTCACGAACATAAGAGGAGGATATATTTACACTACCTGCTTGTAAGGTTGTGTCATCATGCTCGCATGATGTTTTTCCTTTAAACGAAATGATTCTCGAGGACATGAATGGTTTGGAATGGCCTTGGGAGGAGTGGCACCGTCACTCTTAATAACACTTCTAACCTCACCTTTTGCAATATGTTTCACATACATAAACTCTTTTTTTTTTCAAATTATATATATATATATATTAATTAGTTAACTGAAAAGTACACTATAAATATTTTCCTACATGCTACAACAAATCTATTTTCATTATGGTGAGATCTTCAAAAATACACCAACACTTCGAGATGCTAATATTTGGTTCTTTGATTTTATTAATTTAAAAATATCAATGAATCCATTATTTAAGTACTTAAATATGATACTAAAATTTACATATACTTTATAATCTTCTAAAATATGAAATACCAATGTAAAGACAAAATCAAAATCAATATAACTATAAATTTTTTTAATAAATAATATATATATATATATCTAAAAGGTGATTCAATTTTATACATATTTTTATTTCAAATATAGATTTATTCTATAGGAATTATAAATATTCCCGTTTATTTTTTTAGATTTATATTGCATCTCGTGTCAAAAGTTTTTTTTAAAGTACAATTTCCAACCAAACAAAAGACTTATACAATTCCAAGGTAAAAAATCAAGATGAATCAAGTTTCCAAATATCCGCTATCATGTTAACTAAATCAGTCTTCTTCTCTTTTCCACCCACCACGATTCCAACTAAACAAGTATTTTTAATTCACACAATTTCAACCTTCCACTATCATTTTAACTAAATCAATCTTCTTTTCTTTCCACCCACCACAATTCCCAACCAAACATTTTTTTTTTAAATAACAATTCCAATACAACTTATTGTTAAAGAATGTTTCAAAGTAGTTACTACTAAATCAATCTTCTTTTCTTTCCACCCACCACAATTCCCAACCAATTTTTATTTTTTAAATCACACAATTCCAATACAACTTATTGTTACAGAATGTTTCAAAGTACTTGCCTTGCCGTAGTGGACACGAAGTTATTCCGCCTTATAAAAAAAATATACAAAATCACATTATCTGTAATTTATTATTTACAGTTTCATAGCTCATATTTATTATTATTTTATTTATTTAATAATCTTTTTTTTCTTCTTATACAATCAGAAAAACCTTCACATTTCAAAAGATTTTATATTTATGTCTTCGGCATTTTCACAATGAAAGAACCTGTCTCAAAATATTCCTCGTCTCCTTGGCCACTAACATTTCGACACGTGTTGCTTGGTAATTAGCGAGTTTTGGTACAACACGATGATTAAATTTTCCGGTTGTTATATCCCGTGATCGGGAAGGGACTGAAGAAGGAGGCATGGAGTTGATCGGTTAAATATACGTTCTAAAAACGCTCAGGCTTTATTCTAGTTGTTCATATTGTTTTCGCTTAAATTCTTCCTCCTCCAAGTCCATCCTTACTTTAAACCCCCTCGAAGTTATTTTTTATGGTTATGCCTCTAAATTTGTTGGAGATTGTGGCCTCTAAATTGGTATGCTGATTAATTGTTGTTTTTACTTTAATGCACCTCAGTTGGGTCCTTGATTGTGCAATCTCGATTTCTGAGCTTCTGTCCTGTAGACCATAGGTGTCCTGTGTTATATGATCGGTGTTGTATGTGAATGTATTGATGGAATCAATGGATTGATTTTCAGTTTATGTTTACTCTGTTTTTTCAAGAGGTGGATTGTGTGTTTTCATTACACTTCTATCTGTTGTTGTTTTTGAATGGATTGATGGACTTAATGGATTCATTTTCAGTTGTGGATCTTTCTTTCCATTTGGTGTTTACCGTGTTTTTTTGACAGGTGGCTTGCGTTTTTTCACTACACTTCTATATGTTGTCCAAAACGACTAGGCCTAGAAATTATTTTTTTTACAAGCTTTCAGATAATTTGGCATTTCATTTCTCTCAATTCATCATAGCCCTTGCGAATATTTTGCGAGTTTTAGTTCAACAGTTTTGTTGAGTCTTCTTTGGTATCTATACTGCTTGTTTACTGCTTCTGTACTGACCAGAGACTTCTTTTTCTTTGCTTATATTTAAAATTTGTTCTTGTCATTTATCTTCTTTTTGTTTTAGTATTAGTGCATTAGACCTCTTAGTATCAATGTCTTTCTTGGATTGTGTTTGAGACTTTCTACGGGGTCTAGGATTTTATAGAGTCTTTTTGTTGCATTTTCACATCATTCATAATCAAAATAGAAAAATATTTTTTATTTTTGGCATGTTTTTGCATTATGCATTTGCATAGAAATGGTACTTACATTAGGTTTGCTTAGTTGAAATAGTGTTTAGGATTTTATATGGGAATTATTTCATAAACATTTGAAGAAAATTTATGCATTTCATGTAGTGGCATACCCCTTTTTCATATTTAAATACAAATTGCACTTGGCATCCTTTGTTAGGTGTGCATATTTATTTCACTGATGATTCATAATATCGTTGGTTGCATGTTCATTAACCTTGAGTAATCACAACCCTCAAAATTAATGCTTTACTTAAAATTTATTACACTTTTATTTGATAGAGGTGCACCAACAAGCTTAGGTTGTAGACTCTTGGAATAGGGTGTCGTGAGTAAATTTTTCCAAGACTATGAAACAAAACAACTAGGTGTTTGCCCAGGTTAGAAGAGAAATCCTTGGTATAATTAGTGTTCTTAGGAGGCTCCTCTTACATGGGATTTAAGCACAAGGAAACATACACGTTAGTGGTGGGGATAGCCCCTTTCCACTCTCTATGTAGTGCCAAAGATATTTCTAGGATCTCATTCGTATCTGGGGGATTTTGAGGTACCTTTGGTGATTTCAAGCTTCAGGATTTGTTACCCTGTCCATACAGTAGATCCCACTTATGACTGTCTGCTTGAGCATTGGTTATATTGGGGTGACCTTAATTTCCTTATCTATGTATCATAGGGGGTACTTATAGAGGTTATTTTGTGAGTTTTCTAGCCAGGTAGGGGCCAGAAATCATCGTCGCTATATGCATTGAAGTTGAGGGAGACTATAATTGGTTACACACCTTTGCTTGTAGTGTATGGGAGTCTTATTCCTCTCCTAGGAGAGACATACCTTCTGCATTCAGGATCTCACTTATCCTCCCTCTTGGATTGTTTGCATTTGACTTAAATTTTCTTAGGGGTGTGCTCTTTGTGCACTAAATTTCTCTAGGGATCGTAATTATTCATTTTTATTTTTTATTTTTGTGGAGTCATTGTGGATAGAGTTTCGACACTTTGTTGATCTCGATGTTTAGCATGGATTTCACCTTGTGGATCTCCTCCTCCTCCACGGAAGAGGACTAGAAATTCTAGGAAAACTTACACGCACTGTTCTCATCATGAGTAATACATCTAAGACCCCGAAAGTCCCTTCCTCTCCATCCTACAGAATGGGGGATGCGACCATTGTGAGGCCTGGGACTTCGGTTGAGACCGACCCTCACGAGGATGGTACTTCCTACAATTCACAACCCTATTTGACGAACTTTGCAAATTCTTATCGGAGGTCTTCCTCGAGAAGGTTGAGTAGTGAGACTCATCATATATCCTCTAGCACATGTCCCTTTAGGTTCTGCATGCTAGACCTTACTGACACTTTTTCGTCATCTGTCATTGATCTTGGTATAGATCTTGGTGTTGTGCATGGGGGCACTGTCAACCATTTCCACATTGATAGATTTGGTAGTGGTAGTATTGAACCTTTCACTCCATTTGTGGGAGGATTTTTATACACCTCATCTAGGCATAACGCTCGTGTTCACTCTCATGGAGGTGACCCTAGACATATGAACATTGGAGGCACAACTTACATTCCATCTTATGTTCCATCGTCCACCACACCTGTTCTGTCAAATTCCTTTCTTATGACAAATCCTCCTCATGACCCACATGATCCTTTGAGATGTGGTGTTGCATATAAACGTGTTTTTCTCTCATCAGTCAATGTTGTTGTGTCAGGAGGATACGTAACTCCTTATGTGTTTGGGGTCAGTCTGTTTATCAGTGCTATAACTATGGTTATGTAGAACCTCATTCTCAAGGTATACCAAAATATAATATTCCTGTGCATCCTTTTATGGGTCCTACAGGAGGGGGTTACTATCCAACTGGCCAAGGCCATGGTATTTACTATAATCATCCTTATATGAACCAACCTTTTTAGGGAGAATGGAACCATATGGCACAACCTAGGATCCCTTTCTTGGCTACATTGAATTTTCTTGACCTTTTGAAGTTGACCAATGATTTGGTATCTCACGATCCAATTTGGTTGGTTGTCCTTGCCAAGATTCCTTCGGACATTCCAAATTTTGAAGGTAAGAGTGGCGGGGACCCCAAAGAGAATGTGACTATTTTCCACCTATGGTTCTCTTAGAATTCATTGAACCATGACTATGTTTGTCTACGCCTGTTTCAATGCACCCTCACGAGTCTTGCCACGAAATGGTATTGTTGCAGCTGCAACTGTTTTCCCCAATTTTTTCAAATTTTGGACCCCCTCATGATTTTAATGCTGCCTTAAATCGTTTGGATCCGTGAAATCTTTTGGTCATGTTTAATTTCAGACTATTTTAAGGTTAACTCTCTTCCTATTTTCAAAAAATTGCTTATGTTTGAAATTGCTGTGGGTCGCAGATTTTAGAGTTTGTTTTTGTTACCCTTCGAGCTACGATTTCCTCTTGGGAACCTATTTCCCGTGCTAACCACCGTTCCGGAGGTCATTTGAACAACTTATCGGCACCATGTTTCCTTAGGTATCCTCTATTGCAGAAATCTAACAATGATCTTAACTTCTCTATTGTCGCGTCATTTTGTTGACTTGTTCACATTATCGAAGGTTGTAGTCGGTTTACCTTTTGGAATTGCGTTTCCCAAACAAACTAGGTATCCGGCATACAACTGCTCCGCTCGCCGATGCTTGGTTGGGTCTTCATCGTTTTGTGTTGGATCAGAGGCCTTAGTCTTCCTCCTCCACCCTTGTGGGTGTGTAGTGCACTGAGTGTCTGATGTCGATGTCCTTCCGCTCGTCGATTGGGACTTTTTCACTTAGAGTTTGAGTCTAGCTTTTCCGACTCCGATAAGTTTAACAGTCTCATGAAACTCGTTTCCTGTTGGGGATCCGCTGATACGGTTGTGAGTGAGACTACCCGCTCGATGTTTTAGTATTTTAAGTCGTCGACAAGTTTTTCTCTACCAGTCGCTTTTGTAAGTTTTAAACCCCTGCATGGGTATTAGTGGTTCTGGCGCTTGTTAAGGTTTTCATGATAGTATAGGGCCTTTTTGATGACCAGTCGTTTTGTTGATGCAGTTTGGTTTTATTGAAAAATGTGGTCCCGATTAATGATACATGTTGTTTAATTATAGGTGGACTCAAGAGACTGTTCAGACTACCGCAGTGCGAAGGCATAGCTGGGAGACAAGTGGAAGAAGGGAGCTGGGCAGTGTTGGCATAGGTCGAACTGAAACCGACAGGATCCCAAGGAGAGCAAGCGAAAGAGAAGGCAGAATCCATGGCGACAAAAGCCCAGACCTAGGAATATCTATTAGTTACCAAGTGGATCATGAGTATGCACAGAAAAGATAAAATGGGGATATTAAACGTTTTGGGGGACCGAAAGGTCACATGTTTGGGGGCAGCCCAAGCGGTTAGCTGATTTGGTTTAAATATAGGAAAGTTAGAACTTACAGGGGCTTTTTCCGTGGAAAAAACTTGTGAACCATTGTGTGTAAGAGGAACTATTTCGTTTTACAATAAGAAATTACAATTTTTGCCTGTTGGAAAAGGTGCTGTGTGGAATGTTTCAATGCGATAAATGAACAATGTTGAAGGGGAACTATTTCGTTTTCAACTGTGTTTCATTAACTGTGAGAGCGTTCTAACTTTTTGAACCTATGTTCTTGCTTGAATGTTCTCTAGTATATTTTATAATTCTTCCACTATGAGTAATGGAAGTTTTAACTATTGATGAGCTACCTTGTCATGTATACTTTATTCACATTTGTATGTTTGGGTTTAAGATCAGCTACCTGTGATTTGCCGTAACATATGAATAGTATTGCATTGCTCATGAATTAATAACTCTCTAGAGATAGCCTAGTTAGTATTTATTTCCTAATAGTGTGTGATTCAGATGCTTGTGAGTTTTAAGACGAGAGGTAAGAACCTGCGCATCACATTGTGAATACTCCTGCCATTCTTTATCAAGTCTGCATGTTAGATAGGCACTTGCATATCATACTTTAAGTCAAAAAATAAAAAAATATATATGGTGGATTGGGCCGCAACCGGTAAAGCCTTTTATTTTTGTTACTTGACCTACAATAGCCGGACCGCAAACCGGATGGATTCCCTACACCAAACAGTCACGGGCTAATTGGGAACGTTGTTTGGGGAGAGTCCCTTGTTGTTTCCACCTACGAATTTCCAGGCCTCAACAGTTTTCTGGCGCTAGAAGGAGGGCTGCCAGTGCATGGCTGGCCAAGGAAATCCATTTTCCCGAGTCTATTCCACCAGTAACAGTTCAGAAAGCAGTGTGTTTCATAATCCAATTCCGAAAGAATGGAGTAGAGAACATTTGTATTCTGTTGACAACGAAGTTATTAATGATCTGAGAAGTCACACTAGGGAATACGTGAAGAATATTGGAGGATTGCCGATTATCCCTGAATTGCCCAGAAGAGAATATAAAAGGAAAGATCGTCCTATATTGGAAGACTCAGTGCTGGTTGGGGATTGGGAAGAACTTGTAGAAACAGCCTTATAGGAAGTTGTACTGCCTTTGAATCAAGTAGGCTCGGATACTCCTCACAGTTCTCCTATTCATAGTCCTATTCGCTCACCCCCTCACTCTCCACCCAGACTCATGGCAGGCGTAAACGCAAATCAACCACCCAACCCACTGAATCCACCACCTGCCTGGAAATCCAGATCACCTTTAAACCTAACACCTCCATTGCATGATTTACCTCAATCTTTTGAAAAGATGCTGCCCAAGTTCAACCCAAATGAGAAGATACTAGTAGACGACCACTTGCAAAGTTTCTATTTGGCGATAGAAGGGTTAAGGGCTGGGGAGTATGAGGATGTAGTTTGTAGACTTTTCCCGCACACCCTTAAAGGAGATGCCACATCATGGTACTTTGGTTTTCTTGCAAATTCTATCCCTGATTGGGATACCTTTGAGATAATTTTTAGAAGTAAATATGCGACCCAAAAAACTCATGCAGCTCTCATGAAAGGACTATGCGCCTTAAAGAAAGAAAGAAAAGAGAAGGTGCATAGTTTTACCCAAAGATTTGCAGTATATATTAAGAATTTTTCTGAAGCTAACAAACCTTTGGACAAAGTCCTGATTGAATACTATACCTCGGCTTTAGGACCTGAGTTGGCCATTTTTTGCCAAAATGAAGGCCAAGCCTACTCTAGCGGAAACCTATGAGGAGGCAGAGAAAGTAGAGGCTGAAAGGGAAAGTATTGAAGATTATCCCGAATGATTAGGAGAAAAAAATGTGGGAAGGAAAACTTTGTTGTTTACTAAGCCTAAGGAGGAGCAATCACTAGATTTTGAAGGTATGGCAAAAATGATGCAGAAGCTTTCTAACAGAATCATCAACTTGGAAAAGGAAAAGGAAGCTCAAAAGTTCTACAAGCCCTATTACAAGAAACGAGAGGATAACAATCAATCCCAACCTCCTCCGCACAATTCGGCATCTATGAATTTAACAGAGGTAGGAATGGACAATTTTTGCACTTTCCACCAACAATGTCACTCTGAAAAGAGTTGTCCTCAATGGATAAACTCAATGATGTTGGTTATGAATCAGCTGTTGGATTCCAAATTGACAGAAGATGAAGATGAAGAAAGGAAAGACAGTAATACATCAACAAAAGAACAAGAGGATGAGACTATGGTTCTATGGGACTGTGTTTCGTTATTTGATGCCGAGGAAGAAAGGAATTTGGGATACGAGGACATCATGGAAATGAATGTAATGACAAGAAGCCAAGGGTTGGCTAAAGAAAACAGTCTCATGCTTCCAAAGATTAAAAGGATTCAAAGGAATGTTAAGAAATTTCAGAATAACTCCTTAGCTAATGAAGTTCCAGAATTTACCATCACAAGACAAGATCCTAGACAGACTAACGTGTTCACCAAGCCCAATGAAGGGGAAATAAATAATGGTAAACCAAATCCCACCGAACCTAAGATGGAATATGACATTGTGGAGGATATAAAGAAGGTAAAGGCGAATATCTCTTTATTTGAAATGTGTAAGGTGCCGCAGCAGAAAGAAAAGCTTTGGAAAGCACTTGAAGCATCAAAGGAGGGGATGCCCACCGGCAATCAACCTAAGGAGGAAAAAATTGGAGAACCAAGTGTAGGAGTTAAGTCTAAAAGCAAGAATTCACCGTTTCTCCTCACTTTTGAAATTTTTAATCACAACATACATAATTGCTTGGTAGACTCAGGGGCATCGGTTAACGTTATGCCATTGTTGGTCTGCAAAAGGATAAATGGGCAGCCTAAACCATCCACTTGGAGGGTTGTTCAGTTGGATAGAATGAATGTAAAGGTAATTGGGGAGATGGAGGATGTTGTAGTCCGCTTATCTTTGAATGATAAGGTGTGTCAAGTTATTGATATTGTGGTGGCTGACATACCAGATGATTATGGGCTTGTTCTTAGCAGGGACTGGTTGGCAAAGCTAAATGGATATTTTGCCTCGGACTGGTCACATCTGTGGCTTCCGTATAAAGGAAGCCCGAATCAAATCAAAATTCTGAGGGATCCCCATATGAAATACAATGTTACTCAGTTTGAGGAAAAAAACAAACCAGTGGATTCTGTTTTTGGAAATTACTTTATTGAGTTAGAACCAGGAAATTACCAAGCAGAAGAAGCCAACAACACATCAGACGCTCAGCCTGATCTCCTTCGGTTTTCATAGGCTAATGAAATCGATTGTAAAATAGTAAACTTAGCAGTAGAAGTAGATTCCCGTACAGTAGTTAGCGATTTCTGGACACTTTTTTTTTATGGATCTAAAACGTTAGAAGGGTCAGGAGCCGGCTGTGTCCTGATAGACCCCGAGAAGAACAAACATTTTTTTTCATGTAGGTTAGAGTTTGAATGTACAAATAACACAGCTGAGTATGAAGCATTGGTTCAAGGTTTAAGGAAAGCAATTGAATTAAAGGCAAATAATCTGAAAGTTTTTGGAGATTCGGAAATAATTGTAAAACAAATTCGGAATCAAATGCATTGTATTTCTCCTCACTTAAAAGCTTATCAAAATGAGGTATGGGATTTACTCAAATGTTTTAACGCATTTAATATTATATCAATTCCAAGACTTAAGAATGCAGAGGGACTTGTTGGCCACATCAGCTGCTAGACTTGTGCCTACTAATAATTGGTGCTCCATTGAATTTCTTTTCAGGCGCTCGGTTCCAGATATGATTACCAACCTGCGAGTGTTCGACGACGATCAACAGATTATAGAGTGCTTAAAAAATGACGAGGTATTTAAAGGGGCGGTTATTGATGATGAAGAGCATCAGGCGGAGCTGAAATTTGATAATTTCATCCCTAAAGGAGTCAGAACCTTAGAACGAATGTTTGATTTAAATGAAAAATTTAGAAGACCAGCAAACGTGAAGACTCACAGCTCATCTCTGCAGTTCGAATTGATAAATTTAGGGATTGAGACAAAGCCCAAATATGTGAAGCTTGGAAAATGCTATTCACTAGCAGAAAGAGATAAGTTCATCGATCTTTTTAATCATTATAAAGATGTTTTCGCCTGGACATACGAAGATCTGAAGACATATGACACCAGTATTATCCAGCATGTTATCCCCATCAAATCTAAAGTCAAACCTTATCAGCAACCATTAAGGTAAATGCACCCAAAATTGGAGCCTCTAATCTAGAGTGAAGTTAAGAAACTATTGGATGCTAGAATCATTTTTAAGGTCAGACACTATGAATGGGTCTCAAATATGGTACCAGTGAGAACAAAATTTGGAGAAATCAGGCTATGTGTAAATTTAAAAAATTTAAATCGCGCTTCGGATAAAGACAATTATCCTGTTCCACCCATGGAGAAACTACTACAAATGGTCTCAGGTTCTGAACTATTTTCTTTATTAGATGGATTCTCAGGCTATAATCAAGTATTAGTAGCCGAAGAAGACAGATTGAAGACAACATTCAGGACCAGACGGGGAACTTTCTCTTACCGAATAATGCCCTTTGGGCTTATAAACGCTGGAGCTACATTCCAAAGGGCTATGGACATAGCTTTCCGTGGTTTGATTGGCCGCGGTGCTATAGTGTACCTCGATGACATCATGGTATTTTCAAAGAGGAGAGAAGAATATGCATTTCATCTAAAGCATATTTTTGAACACTGCCAAAAATATTGTATCTCACTCAACCCCAAAAAGTGTGTGTTCGCTGTTACATAGGGTAAGCTACTAGGTCACGTAGTTTCAAAGAAGGGAATCTCCATAGACCCAGAAAGGATGAAATCCATTGAACAGATCCCCATGCCCCATAATAAAAAAGGGATGCAATCATTTATGGGGACAGTAAACTTCATGCACAGGTTTGTGCCAGATTTCGCTCAAATTGTTAAACCTTTGCAGCAAATGGTAAAGCAAAGTGTACAATTCAAGTGGACTGAGGTTGAGAAGAACGCATTCAGCAAGATTAAAACCGTTGTTGCGCACACCCTAAAAAGTCCAGATTTTGATAAATATTTTATTCTGTACACTTTCACATCTGATGATTTGCTAGCAGCTGTGCTTACTCAGAGGGAAGATGGGGGAGATGAATTCCCCATATCTTTTATGAGCACTGGTCTACAAGGGTTCGAATTAAATTACCCGGCTATTGATAAACAAGCTTACGCAGTGTTTAAAGCAGTGAAACAATTCAGGCCCTACATACTAAAAAACCGAACCAAGGTAATCGTCCCATACCCAGCGGCGAGGTCTCTTTTTGTACAGAAGGAGTTAGGAGAAAGAAAGGGTAACTGGGTAACATCTCTTCGGGACTATGAACTTGAGTTCAAGCCAGCTTCTATAGTTAAAGGGCAAGGGTTGTGCAGACTAATGACTGAAAATGGAAACAATGAAGAACATGCCTGGGAAGACGAGGCTGAATTACATTTGATGGATGTATCTCCTCTGTTCACAGCCCCTGAATCTTGGTATCGAGATCTTGTGCATTACCTTCAGATAAGATCGTTGCCAGAACATTGGAATTCTAAGCAAAGAAGAGCACTGCGTCTTAAATAAGCCTCCTATCAAATTATTGAAGGAATATTATTTAGAAAAAATTACGACGGAGTTCTTCTTAGATGCTTAGAAAAAGAAGATGCAAAGAAGGTAATGACAGATTTGCATGACGGGCCTACTGGGGGACATTTTTCAGGAGACATTACAGCTCACAAAATTCTCAGAGCCGAATACTATTGGCCCACACTTTTCAAAGATGCACATGCCCATGTTAGGAAGTGCGACATTTGTCAAAGGTGTAGCGGAAGACAAGCTAAAGCATCAGGGCCATTGAAGCCTATGATAATAACAGAACCCTTTGAACAATGGGAGTTAGATATAATTGGGGAGATAAAGACGAATTATTCCCTACAACACAAGTATATTCTGACAGCAACTGACTACTTCACTCGCTGGGTCGAATCCATCCCGTTGCGCAAAATAAACAAGACTGCAGTCATAGACTTCTTGCAAGACCATATTATGACTAGGTTTGAAGTTCTAGTTTCTTTAGTTTTTGATAATGCTACTTACTTTTCCTCAATAAGATTAACTGCTTTTGCTCATGAGAAAGGCCCTCAAGTTGCATTACTCTGCTAATTACTATCCACAGGGAAATGGCTTAGCTGAGTCTACAAACAAGGACCTAATTAGGATTTTAAAAAAGATGGTGATAGAAAATCAGAGGAGTTGGCACTCAGCTTTACCAAATTCCCACTGGGATGATAGAGTCACCCCCAAGTATTCGATAGGAATGTCTCCGTATACCCTTGTGTATGGTAAAGAGGCCATTCTACCCCCAATATCATGTTACTCTCTTCCATAATAGCCCAAGAATCTATAGGATCAGATAATGAAGTCTTGCAAATGAGGATATATAATCGCCTGAAGGCAGAAGAGTCTCGATCTAAAGCCAGAGAGTGCTTTAAACAACAACAAGAGGTAATAAATAGATGGTTTGATAAACACAAGGTTGGAACAAAATATTTTGAGGTGGGAGATTTGGTTCTCAAGTGGGACCACCCCCATGATGAGAAAGGAAAACACATGAAATTCCAACAATTTTGGGTAGGTCCTTTCTAGATTTTGGCAAAGCTTGGCCCCTCAACTTATAAGTTGCAAGATTTACAAGGGTGGGAAGAGAACTTACCCGTAAATGGTTTAGTTCTCAAACCTTATTTTTCATGAGTTTTGTTTGTGTTCTTCTATCTTGTATATAAATAATCTGGCTTGGCCGTTTTTCTTTTGAGTTGAGTGGTTCAGTTTTGTTTTAGTTTAAATTCTACTGATTGCAATAAAGGAAGCAAACCCGCGGTGGCATGGAGAACATCGGAATTTTGGAATAATTAAATTTCTTGGGTATAATACTGTGTACTACTGTTTATCTAAAAGAATTTCTTCCATTTTAGCAGTTTTCCTGAGTGGCTATGTACACATTGAAGTCCTACTTAACCCCTGTGAAATAAACCAAAATCAAAGGGTCTAGAATACTATTTTGAGGCTCCATCCATGT
The DNA here is from genome assembly GCA_001517045.1 of Pseudotsuga menziesii. Classification (NCBI taxonomy): domain Eukaryota; kingdom Viridiplantae; phylum Streptophyta; class Pinopsida; order Pinales; family Pinaceae; genus Pseudotsuga; species Pseudotsuga menziesii. Next base: position 144,088 of record LPNX010065267.1, on the reverse strand, counting down.
CACATTTAAAATTTCCTAGGGAGTGACAGTAAAGGGCCCATGGAAAAGAGGCAAGGTAAACATTATATTATATACAAATGATCCCATACCAAGAAATGAATGCCAAAAGGAAGATAAGAGTTGAAAACTCCTATGAAAGCATTATATATCAAAACAAATGCTGAACCATATAAGTACTAAATCGCCGAAAGTTCTTCTCCATCCGTGAGCTGAAACGTGAATACACCTCTCACACAAAAGGACACTTGGGATAGAGGAGCCTGAATCAAAATTCAGAAAGAAAGGCATGCAGGAGGACTCATATGAAAAGGACAAAAGTCCAAAAGCACGAAAAATGCTAAAATGGCATGGGAATGAGAAACAAATGAATATTTCTATTTACCATATGCTAAAATCCTATGGTGTCCAAGCTGGTAGCTACCTGAAGACAAAGGTAACAATGAAATTCATCTTTTGGCCTCAAAAGAGTTATCTTGACTTGAAAATCCTGGTTTCCACTCTCCCAAATCGGACTATCATCAATGATTAAAGGTACATACATTTTCCATTTGAGAAATCCAGATAGCTGGAAGAATTCAATAGGTTTGTTTGTTGTTTAACAGTTTGTCACTCAAGGAATAATCGTCCAGAGATCTAGGTTCACCAGGTAGTATTGGGGATCCGTTGATACGACTATGAGTGAGACTACCCACCCGATGTTTTAGTATTTTAAGCTGCCGACAAGTTTTTCTCTACCCATCGCTTTTGTAAGTTTTAAACCTTTGCATGGGTAATAGTGGTTCTGGCCCTTGTTAAGGTTTTCATGACAGTATAGGGCCTTTTTGATGACCAGTCGTTTTGTTGATGCAGTTTGGTTTTATTGAAAAATGTGGTCTTGATTAATGATACATGTCATTTAATTACAGGTGGACTCAAGAGACTGTTCAGACTACCGCGACATGAAGGCATAGCTGGGAGACAAGTGGCAGAAGGGAGCTGGGCAGTGTTGGAAAAGGTCGAACCGAAACCGGCAGGATCCCAAGGAGAGCAAGCGAAAGAGAAGGCAAAATCCATGGCGAAAAAACCCCGACCTAGAAATATCTGTTAGTTACCAAGCGGATCATGAGTACGCACAGAAAAGATAAAATGGGGATATTAAACGTTTTGGGGGACCGAAAGGTCACAGGTTTGGGGGTATCCCAAGCAGTTAGCTGATTTGGTTTAAATATAGGAAAGTTAGAACTTACAGGGGATTTTTCCCTGGAAAAAACTTGTGAACCATTGTGTGTAAGAGGAACTATTTCATTTTACAATAAGAAATTACAATTTTTGCTTGTTGGAAAAGGTGATGTGTGGAATGTTTTAATGCGATAAATGAACAATGTTGAAGGGGAACTATTTCGTTTTCAACTGTGTTTCATTAACTGTGAGAGCATTCTAACTTTCTGAACCTATGTTCTTGCTTGAATTTCCTCTAGTATATTTTATAATTCTTCCACTATGAGTAATGGAAGTTTTAACTGTTGATGAGCTACCTTGTCATGTATACTTTATTCACATTTGTATGTTTGGGTTTAAGATCAGCTACCTGTGATTTGCCGTAACATATGAATAGTATTGCATTGCTCATGAATTAGTAACTCTCTAGAGATAGCCTAATTAGTATTTATTTCCTAATGGTGTGTGATTCAGATACTTGTGAGTTTTAAGACGAGAGGTAAGAACCTGCGAATCGCATTGTGAATACTCCTGGCATTCTTTATCAAGTCTACATGTTAGATAGGCACTTGCATATCATACTTTAAGTCAAAAAAATACAAAAATATATATGGTGGATCGGGCTGCAACCGGTAAAGCCTTTTATTTTTGTTACTTGACCTACGGTAGCTGGACCGCAAACTGGATGGATTCTCTACACCAAACAGTCATGGGCTAATTGGGAACGTTGACTGGGGAGAATCCCTTACTGTTGCCGCCTGTGAATTTCCAGGCCTCAATAGGTATATAGAGTTTCATGGAGGCACATATCAGGCATTTAATGACTTAGAATTGTACTTTATTAACCACTTTCAACTACCGATACGTCACGATGCTGGTACCGAGCTCTTTTCGACATTTCGAAAAGATAAATCCACACACATCTCTAACCATATTCAAGAGTGGCATAGACGAAAGAGGTTGTTTAAGGAAAACATTCCATCCAAGTTTTTGTTGGAATGGTTCTTCAAATATTTATTGCCTTACATTGCGAAGGATGTTTCGATGTCTGGAGTTATGAATGAGGAGAAGGCAACCTTCTGAGCTCAGAAGTTAGACTTGATTTATTCTCAGTCTGGGATCCTTTATGAGATTATCCCTGATGCACCATGATCAAACTTTAAACCTAAGTTTAATCTTGGGCCGCATGCCTGTGGTATTTGTTGGCTCCGTGAGTACCAAGGTCATAGACCAGGTTATGAATCAACTGAAAAATTAGTCTATTAATCATCCTTCAAGTGGAAAAGCTACGACATCGTCCAATTACAACCAATCGACAGATGTGCTCTCGGTACATTCGTCCGACCATAAGGGTAACTAGCAGCCCAGATGAAATAGAATGAAGGGAATAAACAATAGAGGGGGTGGCTCGAATAGGAAGGAGAACCAGAGTGATGGCAAGAAAGAAAATGATGTTCAGGGGACAAGAAGCCTAAACAGAAGCTTAAATTCCCTTGCAAAATTTGTGGGGGCGACGATCTCATATAGTTGTGCCCTCGTATTGATGAGGCCTCAAAGTTCATTGCACAGAGCCCAATTGTGTTGATTGATCCTTTACCTCATAATCAAAATATGGATTCGAGGAACATTGACACTGGAAGCACTTATGGTGGGCATCAAAACCCAATGAATGCTGAAGGTGGCCATGGTTGTATCAACATGATGTCTTCTGCTAACGTTGTGACTCACAAAAACGATTACGGTCTGTGAAAACCCAACTTGGGTAAAGGGCCTACACCTATTGAGAAACCTTTGCATATCGATAAGAATGAATATATACCTTGCATGCCTAAAGGATTCCTAAAGCGCTTGGGGCACAATCCTAATGCTCAAGAAACCCAACATTATTCTATTTTCGAGGACTTGGGTCAGACTCCCTTTGCGATGTCATCTCTTTAAGTACTTCGGGCTTGTCCTTCACAAAGAATATCATTGTTGACTACCTTCGAGATGGTTTATTCCAATCCTTCCACTATAGTTAGATTTGAAACCCAAAGGTCTAGACTTGCTTGCCTTACCTTGTGGATTTCTTATTCCATGTGGAGTGTATGAATAACATGATCAAGTGCACAATTTTTGATGAAGGCACTGCTTCCTTTGTGATGTCTCTAGCTTGTTGGAAGGCCTTGAGTCACCCACATTGTCGAAATCCATGACCATGTTGAATGCATTCAATGGACATTCAATTCAGCTGCATGGTATTATTCCCTCTCTCCAAGTCCAGTTGGTAGGGAAGACTGTGTTGATCGAGTTTGAGGAGGTTGATGTGCCCCTTGACTACAATCTTTTACTAGGCCAGAACTGGATCTATGCTATGAAAGCAGTCATGTCTTCCATTTTCCATGTGATTTGCTTCCCTTTTGAGGATCAGATTCTCACAATCGACCAAATTTCATTTGATAGTTTCAGTTTGACTGCATCATCATGATCCACCATCTTCGATATTGACAATTATTAACTGACAAGTGAGAATGTTTATGTTGGAATGTCTCCGTCATCGATGGGATCCTTTAATATTGTAGCACTAATCCTAGCTATTGGTTCCACTCTTAGTAGTGATTCATCCTTGTTGAGTTCAATCCCATTTCGCACTATGTATTTGGATGACCCTTGGACTCTCCCTTCTACGAGCACTTCGAATGAAAACCCTAGACCTACCAATATGGATATTCCATTGTCTACAACGAAGTTTTCTTATCAATTTGTTATATATCCCAATGTGGACCCTCATACTTCCTATTCACGAACATAAGAGGAGGATATATTTACACTACCTGCTTGTAAGGTTGTGTCATCATGCTCGCATGATGTTTTTCCTTTAAACGAAATGATTCTCGAGGACATGAATGGTTTGGAATGGCCTTGGGAGGAGTGGCACCGTCACTCTTAATAACACTTCTAACCTCACCTTTTGCAATATGTTTCACATACATAAACTCTTTTTTTTTAAATTATATATATATATATATATATATATATAATATATATATATATATATATATACTAATTAGTTAAATGAAAACTACACTACAAATATTTTCCTACATGCTCCAACAAATCTATTTTCATTATGGTGAGATCTTCAAAAGTACACCAACACTTCGAGATACTAATATTTGAATTCTTTGATTTTATTAATTTAAAAATATCAATGAGTCAATTATTTAAATACTTAAATATGATACTAACATTTACATATACTTTATAATCTTCTAAATATAAAATACCAATGTAAAGAAAAATCAAAATCAATATAGCTATACTTTTTTTTAATAAATAAAATATATATCTAAAAGGTGATTCAATTTTATACATGTTTTATTTCAAATATAGATTTATTCTATAGGAATTATAAATATTCCCGTCTATATTTTAGATTTATATTGTATCTCATGTCAAAAGGTTTTTTTGAAGTACAATTTCCAACCAAACAAAAGGCTTATACAATTCCAAGGTAAAAAATCGAGATGAATCAAGTTTCCATATATCCGCCATCACGTTAACTAAATCAATCTTCTTGTTTTTTCCATCCACCACAATTCCAACTAAACAAGTATTTTTAATTCACACAATTTCAACCTTCCACTATCATTTTAACTAAATCAATCTTCTTTTCTTTCCACCCACCACAATTCCCAACCAAACATTTTTTTTTTTAAATCACAATTCCATTGTTAAAGAATGTTTCAAAGTACTTACAAGTAAATCAATCTTCTTTTCTTTCCACCCACCACAATTCCCAACCAATTTTTTTTTGAAATCACACAATTCCAATACAACTTATTGTTAACGAATGTTTCAAAGTACTTGCCTTGCCGTAGTGGACATGAAGTTATTCTGCCTTAAAAATATATATATACAAAATCACATTATCTGTAATTTATTATTTACAGTTTCTTTGTTTTTTCCTCGGAAAAAATTCATAATTTTATTTCAAAATTTGAACAAAATTACATCTCTGTACATGTAGTAAGATCACTAAGGATCCCTACATTGTCTTTTAAAATCTGTCACCATATCACACAAAAATCACATAAAAATACCAGCCTGTATGCATCATCTAGATATAACACAGCAAAAAGTATAAACATTGCTCATAACTCTGTCACATATAATCATGTCACAAAATCTGATCCTGAACCAGTTCATTTGCTCGTAACAACAAAATCAAAATAAAAAACCCATCCTGTAGTAACTCCAGTACTGTCCCTGTCAGTAAAATCAGCATACCAAACCATGGATATCATCCAAAAACATATGCATCGATCCTCCTGTAAACAACAATAACTACATATCACTGTAGCATCACGATACCACATCACATAGTTATATTTTCCCATACACGGCACATATATTGCTGTCAACAAAATATCAAATAACATATAAGCATATTATAGAAATGTATGGAAACACAAGGAAATGTTCCAACTGTTTGAACCATTTCACACCATCCCCTGTCATAAACTCTGGCCAATCACACAAAGTAAACCGTTCCATTGTTTTCACAAAGCAAAAACTGTCTATAGATGGGCATCGATAAGCTGAAAGCCTATCCCATCCTGTATTCCAATTAAACAGAGTCCTCAAAACCTGTAGCAGCCCGATATCCACAACAGTATATTTATACTGTCCCATACATTAATAGTGCAATAACTATATTCTCAATGCTGAGCCAAAAATAAATCATTAAAAGGCCGGTGATAATAGCTGAAAGAACCCTCGCCAATGTGTACAGTTATCCTCCATATGCCATAGACTAAATACCACTGCGTTGCTTCCTTGGATAACTGATCAGCCACCCCATTCCGTTCCCTATAGACATGAGTAAAGGAAATATAATTAAAATGTTGTTTTATGCAAAAAACCTCCTCCAGAATAGGTAAAAGTATCATCACATGACACTGAATAGTCTCTTTTGCCCATTCAATAACTAACATAGAGTCACCAAAAACCTGTAATGACAAACACCCGTATTCCAAAGCGAATAAAAGCAAAAGTTTGAGGGACATTAATTCAGCATAATTGTTTGTGCCCTTCCCTAATCCAGCCGATAAATGGAAAAAATGAGACTTTGATTTGTAAAGAACTCCACCCCCACCACAACTCAATTGCCGATCTTGAGAAGCTCCATCAAAGAAACCCCATGGGAGAGTTTTGTCTATCAATTCCTCGCACACAGGCCTATGCTTGTGAAGCTTCTCAGGTTCCCTAAAATGTTGTATTATGACAACAATTTGAGCCACAACAGACTCCATTGGAGTTCGACAGTCCTGAAAAATTATCTTGTTGCGAGTAATCCATAAACTCTAGCCAATCACACAAAGTAAACCGTTCCATTGTTTTCACAAAGCAAAAACTGTCTATAGATGGGCATCGATAAGCTGAAAGCCTATCCCATCCTGTATTCCAATTAAACAGAGTCCTTAAAACCTGTAGCAGCCCGATATCCACAGCAGTATATTTATACTGTCCCATACAGTAATAGTGCAATAACTATATTCTCAATGCTGAGCCAAAAATAAATCATTAAAAGGCCGGTGATAATAGCTGAAAGAACCCTCGCCGGTGTGTGCAGTTATCCTCCATATGCCATAGACTAAATGCCACTGCGTCGCTTCCTTGGATAACTGATCAGCCACCCCATTCTGTTCCCTATAGACATGAGTAAAGGAAATATAATTAAAATGTTGTTTATGCGAAAAACCTCCTCCAGAATAGGTAAAAGTATCATCACATGACACTGAACAGTCTCTTTTGCCCATTCAATAACTAACATAGAGTCACCAAAAACCTGTAATGACAAACACCCCTGTTCCAAAGCGAATAAAAGCAAAAGTCTGAGGGACATTAATTCAGCATATTTTTTTGTGCCCTTCCCTAATCCAGTCGATAAATGGAAAAAATGAGACTTTGATTTGTAAAGAACTCCACCCCCACCACAACTCAATTGCCGATCTTGAGAAGCTCCATCAAAGAAACCCCATGGGAGAGTTTTGTCTATCAATTCCCCGCACACAGGCCTATGCTTGTGAAGCTTCTCAAGTTCCCTAAAATGTTGTATTATGACAACAATTTGAGCCACAACAGACTCCATTGGAGTTCGACAGTCCTGAAAAATTATCTTGTTGCGAGTAATCCATATCCCCCAAGCAAATATACATGGAACAACTCTGAGATATTTTTTTCCAGACCACCAGTTTTGAAATGCAAGGAGAGCAGAATCTCCCTGCCAGCCCCTGATGTAACCCAACTGTTTACCCACTTCATTCCATATAGTCTGAGAATAACTACATTTTACAAAAAGATGTTGAATAGTTTCCTCATCCTTCCTACACAGCGCACAAAAGCCAGGACCTTCAAGAAATATTTTTTGCAAAATGTCCCATGTTGGAGCTTTATTTTCCAAAATAGCCCAGAAGAGTAACTTTGCCTTACCCGGACATTTTAGCTTCCACAACTGTTTCCACCACCAAACCATTTCTCGATTATGATGCATAATATTGAGCTGAATATAACCATGTTTAGGAGTATAACAGCCTGATGGATGATAGTCCCAAATCAATTTATCCTCCCTGTTAGTCAGTCTGACATTTGAAGCCCTTAACTGTCTTATATATCCCTCCCATTCCTCCAGCAAATCATTTTGAATGTCAAGTCCCTGAGCACTAATCCAGCCTTGATGCCATAATGAAGAATTTTCCTTATCCTCAATATCAGCAATAAAATGAAACCCTCTAGATGCCAAATATAACCTCAGCACCTCAGGAAGGACACGAGCCCTCCCACAGCCTACCCAGGGATCAATCCCAATTCGAACCATTCTCCCATTACCAATTCTCCACATCAAACCTGAACCAACCAGATCAAAATGTTTTATCACTGCTTTCCAGACCACTGAACAATTTGTCCAAGATTTGTCCTCCAACCTAATCCATTCAATGAGAGTCAAAGGAGCAATATATTTATGATACACCACACTAGTCCAAAGACTCTGTGTATGAATAAGTCTCCATGAGACTTTTGCTCCTAATGCCTTTGCAAAAAGGAAAATATTTTTTAACCCCCACCCTCCCAAAGCTTTTCAGAATAGCAATTTTCTCCCACCTCACCCATACCAAAGCCCGATGATCATTCTTACCTCTCCATAAAAAAGAAAAACATAATCTGCGAATCTGTTCAAGAATCCCCTGAGGAATCCAAGAAAGAGACATCCAATAGACATGTATCGCTTCTAACACAGATTTTACCAGAACCAGCCTCCCAGCCCGAGAGAGCCATTTATGACTCCAACATTGAAGTCTTTTTTCCAGTTTTGTCAATCACCAGCACCAATCTGCCTTCAGGTAAGAGTTAGGTTTTAGAAAAAACCCCAGATACTTTAACCCAGCATCCAAATCCATAATTCTAAAAGACAAACGAAGAGCAATTCTATTGGTCTCCTGCTCAGACAAATTCAAGCATGATATGGTGGATTTTTCAAAATTTACCACCATGCCCTCAACAGCTTGAACAAGGACTAATCCTTCAGATACCTTATCAATATCCTAACTTGAACCATTAGTGAAAATCAAAATATCGTCAACAAAAAGGAGATGTGTAATATACATAACCTGGGAAATGGTAGTACCATGAAAAGTCCCTTCTGCTTTGGATGCCAATATAAAGCGGCTAAGACCTTCAGCAACAAGAAGAAACAAGAGGGGAGAAAGAGGACAACCTTGTCTAAGACCCCTTCCCGCATGGAAGAAAGGGCTAGCAGCACCATTTATGAGGACTGCAAAACTCACCGTACTAATACAAGCCATAATCCATCTCACAAATTCATAATAGAAACCCAAATGAGTAAGCAGCATCCTAAGATAAAGCCAACTGACCCAATCATAAGCCTTGGAAAGATCAATCTTGATCACTGCTTCTTTTCTGTTTCTGAATTTTCAAAGTATGTAAGCCTTCCTGAGCTACTCCAATAGCCTCATGAATTTGACGACCCTCCAGAAATCCAAATTGTTCACTAGAAATATGTTGAGACAAAACAGATTTGAATCTCTTTGCAATAACCTTAGAAATAATCTTATATAAACAATTGCACAGTGAGATGGGTCTGTAATCCTCAAAATTTGCAGGTTTATCTACTTTCGGTATAAGAGCAATAAAAGTAGTATTGAGCAGGCCATGTATATACCCCACCTTTCATGATTCCTCAACAAATGACAAAAGCTCCTCACCAAAGAAATCAAAGAAACCCAAGAAGAATTCAACAGTCCAACCATCCGGCCCCGGACTTTTATCTTTTTGAAATGAGTGAAGTACCCGAAACAACTCCTCCATCGAAACTTCCCCCATCAAGCTCCTGTTTTCCTCCTCATCCACAAATCGGGGGAAGAGCCGTGCCACCCGAATGACCTCAGCAATATTAGCTCCAGGTTGAGCAGAGAACAAATCCCCAAAATACCGAACACCCAAATCAGCCAGCCCCTCGAAACTGGACACCTGTACCCCTTCTGCTGAAGAAAAATCCCAAATGGAATTGGAACATTTTCTCCCCTTAGCAAAAGCTTGAAATTTTTTTGTATTCTCATCACTACATTGAAGCCAGATTGCTCTGCTCTTTAACCTCCACATTTCTTCTCGCTCACAGAGAATCATATTCCGCATTTTTTCCAAGGAAAGGAGAAGATCCTTAGACACTTCATCCAAAAACCCCATCCCCCGACTGTGAAGCAACCTATCAATATCCAACTCACAGTTCCTCAAGTTCAGATCATCAGTCACCCTCTTAGCATGAGCCCAAGTGATAGTATCCTTCTTTAAGCATTTCATATTTTGATAAAAATGTACCCCTGCATGCTCCAGAGAGTTTTGTGGACGAGGATTCCACAACTCCTTAACCAAAGATTGAAAACCCTCTTCTTTCAACCAGCTGGAATTAAATTTGAATGGACTTGGGGGCTTCCTCCGACGACCCCTAAATTCCAGAAAAATAGGGCAGTGATCAGAAATCCCTCCTATCTCTACCCACTGCCTAACAAGATCCACCCCAAGAGCCAAGGATTCAGCCACCAAAAACCGATCTAATCTCTTGGCTACCCTTTGTTCCCCTGCTCGCTTATTTCTCTAGGTAGGGACGAGCTTGGGCGGGAGTATGTCCAGAAGATCCTTCCTCGCAAAAGCTTGAATGAAAAAGTTTTTCAATACATCTGGAACAGCTCTAGGCCCCCAGACCTCAGAGGCTCCCAATGTAAGATTAAAGTCTCCTCCCAAAATTACATCAGAGGCATCAAATATGTCCATAGTTAACAATGAATCCCAAAAGCTTGCTCTGTTCAAATATGGCCCATAGATGTTTACAATCGTGAGGGTCTTCCCAATTTCAGAGTCCCACACTTCCAACCCCACACCAGAATTAATGCCCCAAAAATAGTCACATCTACAGCTTTGAACCTTCCACCCCGAGGCCAAACCTCCAGAGCGGCCCCTTGCATCCACAGCCACAAACTTCCAACCAGAAAGCAAAGTTTCTAAAACCCTAACAACCTCCTCACTACATCCCAAAGTTTCCTGAAGCAAAATAACATCCGGCTGATTTAACTCCACCAGCCTTCGAAGAGACATTTTTTTGAGGGGACTCGCCAAACCCCGACAATTAAAGGACATTACTTTCATTTGGGAGACCCCGCCTGGGCTTTTACTGCTCTAAGTGCCCATTCAATTGAAGATTGTTTCCCCATCCCTAAATCCACCTTTGCCCAATCTTTTGCTATGGAAAAAAAGGGATTTTCTACCACAACCTTTCCCCATCACACGCAAGGATAAATCAGGAAGACCTTTCCCCCCCGACCCCTCAAAAGATATCTCCCTACTTCTAAGGGCATATCTGATACTTTTTCCTTCAGAACTGGAAGAGGAATTAGTAGAAACAATAGAAGGGGAGAAAGCATAGTCAGTGGATGGCATTGGACAAGAGACAACCAGATAATGGAAAACCAGACTAGCTAAAGGAGACCCATTAGACAAAACTCACCCCAAATCAGCAGAGACAGTAAAAGGAGAAACAACAGTAGAAGGACTAAAAGACATACCCAAAAGATTCGATGAAGTAACCCCTCGAATGGTGGCCTGCTCTGAAATCGACCTGGTTCCTTCCTGATATGAAGAGACCAAAGCATGTTCCCCCGCCCCCTGTCTGTCAGCAATTATTCCTCCAGTGTCCTTCTTGGCATTGTCCACCTCGCACAAAATCCCATCTGAAGAAATTGGTAATTTTTTGGAAGAATCCTGTATCACTGGTTCCATGGCCACTGTCCTTCCATCCAAAAGCCCAGAATTCTTAACCCCCACAGCAGCAGTAACCCCCACCTCCTTAGGAGCATCAATCCCATCCGAAATCAATGGTTTACTGGTCTTAAAGGGAAGCAGACAGCTAGCCACCAAATGTCCATATGAATGGCAACGATGACACCTGAAAGGCACCCCCACATAGTCAAGAATTTGAACAAAATCTTCATCCTTCGTCTGTATAGTGATCTCTGAGGAAAGGCCAAGACGCAGGTCGATCTTAACCATAATTTTTTCCACTGAATATTTACCAGTCTCCAAATAAGATAAATCAGCACACACATATTCTCCCAAAAAATTCCCAATTTCTGCAAAGCGTTTCTCATTCCATAAATGCATAGGGAATCCTGGAAGTTTTACCCACAGGGGCTCCTGATAAATCTTCTCTTTTTGTGAATCAAAAAAGGGTGTCCATTGTTTCAAAACAATTGGGATCCCTTGCATAGTCCACTGCCTTTCCAAGACAGCATCTACCTCCCTTTTGCTGTGACAACCAGCCTTTAGTTAAGACCCGAATTTCAGGGGCCGAATCCATCAGAGTTTTCCACTGCTTGTCCACCCATCTCTGAAGAAAACCACAGCCAAAACGTTTACCCCGGACATGCCCCACCACTACAATCAAAGACATATCCTCAGCCTCCTCCATTGTCACATCAACCCCCAGCACGAGTTTGTCCCTGCACTTTCTGTTTTTTACAGCTTGAGGACCTTTTGATAATCCCTTCGTCGTTGTCCTCCCATGTTTAGTGGCTAAAAAATATTCAGCCTCAGGTTCATGGCCTCCCAACATCGCCACCGCAGGTTCACTGGAGGATACAGCTGCCCTAGGTATCTCCCCATCTCCATTACCTTGAGCCGAATCTAACCCCTGACCAGCTTCAGACACCACCAAAGCCCCCATCGAGAAGGAACCAATATCACCCACCAAACCCTGCTGCTGAAAACCACCTCCAAAAACAGGAGAAAAACCCTCCACTGGGAATTCCGAAGATAATGCAGGGAAATTTGTAAAATAACCAGCTTGTGGGGATAGTGTACATCCAAGAAGACCAGCTAGGTCTTGCTGCTCCAAACCCACACCCTCCGAGGTCTTGAAAATTAAATCTGCCTCCAAACCCTCCAAACCCACAGACGACAGCCTTGCAGATTCACTCTTTTTCCAGCCCTACAGCATCCACGTGCCCATAGATTAACCCTGGCCCCTCCCCTGACAGTAGAGGTCCAGATGTCCCCGGTCTATCCAAAGCCCTAGTAAGATCTCCTACCACGAATATTTCTTTTTCATTATCCCCATCCGAGGTGTAATCCACCTCCTCCTCCATACCTCCCCTCCAAATCACCCCAAACCTGGCAAAAACAACCCAAACCCCCAAAAATTATCTCCTAACCGCCACAGAAAGCCCACAGTTAACTCAGCAATACAATATCCCCACCCAAAACGAAACCCAGGCAAAAACCCTCATTCACCCATCACAACCCATCTCCTGAACACGCATGGTTCCATCGCCATCGTCGAAGCCACCATAACCTTAATATAGTGAAATTTAGTTCCAACTAGGGTTTCAGTATCAATAAAAATTCGCAGCACCCACCAGAGCGCCCATCCTTTACACCTCCCATGCAACCATTAAACAAGAATTACGTTAAATCGCTCCAAGAATCCCTTTCCTCCTATGCCAACTCAAGTTCATTGTTACATATCCCTATCGTGAAGGCCATTGAAACATCCATAAAATTACGGCTTCATCGCCATAACTTGAAGTTGTGGGTTGAAATCCCAATAGATCCAACGATTTATTATTTATTTACAGTTTCATAGCCCATATTTATTATTATTTTATTTATTTAATAATCTTTTTCTTCTTCTTATACAATCAGAAAAAACTTCACATTTGAAAAGATTTTATATTTATGTCGTAGGCATTTTCACAATAAAAGAACCTATCTCAAAATATTCGTTGTCTCCCTGGTCACTAACATTTCGACACGTGTTGCCTGGTAATTAGCGAGTTTTGGTACAACACGGCAATTAAATTTTCCAGCTGTTATATCCCGTGATCGGGAAGGGACCGAAGAAGGCGGCATGGAGTTGATCGGTTAAGTACACGTTCTAAAAACGCTTAGGATTTATTCTGGTTGTTCATATTTTTGTTGCCTAAATTCTTCCTCCTCCAAGTCCATCCTTATTTTAAACTCCCTCAGAGTTATTTTTTATGGTTATGCCTCTAAATTTGTTGGAGATTGTGGCCTCTAAATTGGTATGCTGATCAATTGTTGTTTTTACTTTAATGCACTTCAATTGGGTCCTTGACTGTGCAATCTCAATTTCGGAGCTTTTGTCCCATAGACCATAGGTGTCCTGTGTTATATGATCGGTGTTGTATGTGAATGTATTGATGGAATCAATGGATTGAATGGATTGATGGACTCAATGGATTCATTTTCAGTTGTGGATGTTTCTTCCCATTTGGTGTTTACCGTGCTTTTTTAACAGGTGGCTTGCATTTTTTCACTACACTTCTATATGTTGTCCTAAATGAACGGGCCTGGAAATTTTGTTTTTACAATCTTTTGGACAATTTTGCAGTTCATTTCTCTCAATTCGTCATATCCCTTGCAAATATTTTGCGAGTTTTAGTTCAACAGTTTATTTTGGTTTAGGCTAATATTTTCTCTAGCGCTTTTCTGTGTTTAGGCTCTTAGTTTGGGGTCATTTTGGTCGTGGTTTTGTTTCCCTACTGGTTCACTCGATGAAACACACTTTTCCCATGTCCCTTCATTCACATTAATGCTTCATCAATGCATTGTTGCTCCATTAATGCAATAAAGTTTGTCATTTGAGATAAACATGGGGCTATATCTTCAATTTTTGCTCATCTTATGACGATCTCGAAGATCTTCTTACAATATTTGATTTACCCCATTCGCTGCTACACCACCTTTGCTTTCCACATATAAACAGGCCTTCATGTAACCACTATTTCTTACTATTTGCCTTTGTTTTGCTTATATTGATTTTGTTGTGTTTCATTTACACTTTGAGTTTCGATCAGAAGATTTTGCTCCTTGTTAAATTTTCAGGTATTCCTTAATTCTTCATTTAGTCTGCTTATTAGATGGTGAAACACCATTGCTATGTTTTAATTGAATGTGACTCTTGCTTTGTTGCAAAAAGATTGTGACATGTATTGGTTATGTCATGCCTGTCAATAAATTGTTAGGTCTTAGTTTTTTTCCTAATTGAAAATGTTGCTTATGAGATGGTGAAACACCCTTTCTGTCTTTTAATTGGATCTTACTCCTGCTGTGTTACAAAAGGGCTGTGACTTGTATAGGTTATGTACCTTCATAATGGTGTAATACTCATTATATGTCAATAAAATTAAGGTATTAGTTTTTATGATATACTTGCTTTAGGTAAGGAACTTAGCCTAAAGCTGCAAGGTCACTACAAAGCTTTGTTGATATGTCTTTCATTATTGTTCTCCAGTACTGGTCAGTGAAAAAATGTTGTTTAAATCTTACATTGTCAACTACCCATTTGACCAGGTCAATATACAGAATGAAACCAAGTTTAGAGACCAAATGTCTGGCAAATTTAGAGGCAAACCAATGAAAAATAATGCAGATCAAGCTTAAAATAGCTTAAGGAAGTAATAACTTATGAAAAGAATACAAACAGTGAAAATAAAATGTGAAAATCAAAGTTTTCCGATTTCCGATACTTGAACGTCAAAAATTGGAAATAGGAACTTCGACATTTATTTGAAAATACAAAACTTCCGAGATTCGAAATGTCACAAATCAGATCTTGGGGAATACATATAGTGTTCTTTATTGGAAAACAGGGGACATAGGATTTTGCAATCCGAAATGTTGCAAAATTGGAAAATATGGTGTTCCTTATTCACAAATCCTAAATTGGGGAACTGAAAATTGGAACATATGGTGTTCCTTATTGGAAAACATAGGACATACATTTTTGGATTCCGAAATGTCGGAAATTGAAAATAGAAACATCAACATGTTCGTATTTGAACACATAGGATTTCTAGATATGTTACAAAATCGAAAATCAGAAGATAGCATGTTCCTTATTGGAAAACATAGGACATATATTTCGGGATTCCAAAATGTCGGAAATCAACAATAGGAACATGGACATGTTTGTATTTGAACACATAGGATTTCTGGATATGTCGAAAAATCGGAAATCAGGATATAACATGTTTGTTATTTTCACACGTAATATTTCTAGAATCCGAAATGTCGGAAATAAGGTACTTCCTTTCGATATGTTTATAGTTCAAACATATACAAACCAGAGTAATGAAATATGTTAATGAATAACAACAACCAGAATAATGAAATATGTTAATGTGAATAATTTTGTTTTTATATATCCAATTTATTCTGTTCAAATGATTATGTTACATTCCAATTTTTTTTCTTTTTTCATTCTTTGTTTCATTTCATAGGAAAAAATAACCATCACGTTATGGAGACTATGGTAACTGAAGATTCTATTTCACTATTGCTACATGGGGCAGCCAACCTTTTCCCACTGGTACAGGTCTCCGCATTAAACCAAGTGAACTCACTCAACTCATCATCTATTCAGTTTCGAATCTTTGTCTTAGGAGGCCTTCACAAGCATGAGCTACTACTTCAAGTTATATATAGTGATCTTGTAGAAAATGGACAACTCAAAGAAGGAACTATAACCAAAATTACCCAATGTTCATGCAACATTGTACATAATGTAACATACGTTTAATTTCCTCTTTATTTTCCTCTCAATCAGTTTCACATTGTTCATGCATCCAATGTTTTTCTCTCTCGTTCATGTCTAACATACTTCAAATCACAGGACTATTGCATTGGTTGCACTCGAGGTTGTCATAGTGTATGCAACAATTATTGGAGATACTGCACCTTACCACTTACATGTACCTTTTCCCTCTATTCCAGTCAACACTAGATCAATAAATGAAAACTCTAGCTTCATTGATCGACTATCTCATTCACATCACTCTCCTCTTCTAGCAAACTTTGGACCATTCAAGGCCGAGTTACTGCCAAGACAAACATACATGAATATGGAAACCAACGAGGGTCTAGAAAAGTGTTTAGATTTGACCTTGTTAATGCTCCACACGATGAAATACATATATCCGCATTCAATTAATTGACACTCTCTTTGTATGAACAAATAGAAATGGAATAGTGTACATGGTATCAAATGGCATAGTTAAAGCATCCAACCCAATTTTCAACCATTTGAAAATCCATAATGAGATTTTTCTAGGTTCCACCTCAACCATCCAACCATGCTTAGATGAATATCCCTTAATACCTTTATGTTTCTTTAACTTTAAAACTATTAAGGAGATTCAAACTATACCAGTAAATTCGATGGTTAACCTTGTTGGACTTATCAATTCAGTTTCACCTACATCCATGATACAAAAATGGGATGGTGTTGAAACTGTTAGGCAAACCATTGGACTCCATGACATGTCAGGATATAGTATTGACATAACACTTTTGGGAGAGCATTTCCAAATTCGAGGAGCTCAGCTTGCCAGCCTTCGTAGTTTACCTACTCCTCCAGCGGTAGTGATCAAGGGCGGATGTGTTACCGATTTTAATGGAAAATATGTTGGCGCTATCTCCAACTCTATTATATTTATAAACCGAAATATTGAACAAACATCAGTTCTCCAGAAATGGTTTAATGAGAATAGATTTCATTCAGCATCACCCTCTTTGAGCCACAAATTCAGTGCCTCTCATTCTGTTGGTCAAAAAGTCATTACCATCAATGAGCTACAAACTCTTCAAGCAATTGAAAAATCTGTTTTGTATTCTCTTGTTGCAACCATAAAAAATGTTAACATGGATGAGTTTCATTTCCTTGCATGCCCTCTTTTTGTTGATGGTATACAATGCATGAAAACGGTTGCCTACAAAGTTGGAGACATTTGGCATTGTGGTAAATGTGATGGCGAGTTTCCTGAATGTGACTACCTATACATCCTAAAGGTTGAATTGGAAGATGTAGTTGGATATCTTCATGGTGTGATTGCTTTTGATGATGATGAAAACCAACTAATGGGCATCTCAGCAAAGTACTTGTGTCTTCTCTCAACTGAATCAACATCAATTGTTGAAATAGTCCAGAGGATCTGCAACAAAGAATTACTTCTTACTCTTTCAGTTAGAACATAGACGTTCTCCAGAAATGCACGCCTAAAAGTTGTAATTGTGATGGTTGAAAATACATCATCAACAAATTCACTCGATACATAAATATATAAGTTTGTTCAACCTGATACATAGGCATATTCTTTATTTTCTGTAATGAATGTTTTGGCCATCTCAGGAAAAGACGTGCATCTTCTCTCAACTGAATCATCATCAATTGTTGAAATACTCTAGAACATCTGCAACAAACAATTACTTCTTTGTCTTTCATTTAGAAGTAATACGTTTTGTGGAATTGTGCACCAAAAAGTTGTAATTGTCAAGGTTGAAAATACATCATCGACAACTTCACCAAATTCATAAATATATACGTTTTTTCGACCTAATATATTCTCATATTATTTGAAAATACATTATTGGAAACTTCTATTTTTCAATTTGATATTTTCACTCTATAACCTATCACTTAACATTTTTTACCTAAATTGTTTATGCAATGTGTATAATTACTTTTGAATAGAATTAGAATTTGTGATTCTATTTATTTATTGCATTAACAACTTTGTTTTCTTATTTCTTAATGAATATTATATTTTTTTCATATATCCTTTTTCATACTAGATTTTGTTCTTCTATATTGTTGCTTTCTTACAATTATCAACGTACGAACTGAAAAAAATATATTTATTATTTTCCAGGAACATTCTTAGTTACCTACATGCAATCAGTTAACATTTTCTTTTTGTCTTCTGATTTATACCGATATAATTTGCAGTTAATACATATAGAAATGTGTCACTGTTAGCAATTAAAGCTTCCGACTCTTTAACAATTTTATGGTTTTGTTGTAGGAATTATACCAACTCATGACAATGAACAAGACAATTCACGAAGAAGAGTTGTATATGCAGAGAACAAAGATAAAAACAACAAGAGACACCGTCTTCTTTACCGAGCTGCTCGACTACATGTGGATATGTATTTTCCAGTTTCTCTTCCCAAACCTTCCAACAGACCTTCACTTCGACCATCTATGCTAAGTCCATTGAGTGCCCACCTCAATGATGCACATCAACGATTTCGTAAAAAAATGGACCAACTGCATGATATGCATGTCTACTCAATTTGCAAAGAATGTTACCTTGGTATTGTAATGAAAAAATTCCATGATGCATATACATGTTCTCAATGTATTCTAGAACAAAAAGGCCATCAATTTTCATTTGAAAATAATATGGACCCAGGCATCAAACCACTTGTGCTTGCAGTACTTACACAAGTTGAAGAAATGCTCATTAGTCGTGCTAACCGAGTCTTACAAGTTACACATGCTCATGGTGGTCAATATAAATATTCTGGACATATTATTTTCTTCCCCCAGGACTTTTCCAATATTTCCAAATACCTGCCCCATTTAATATCATAACTTGAAATCCTTGTTGTTCGCAAATGCAACTCTACAAACAATCCATATGAACAATTTGTTAGTCGAACACATGTTCTTGCTACGCTTGAATACAAAATGGAAAACAACCCATACTACAAGGATGTACAGCTCAACTTAGTTTCATTATCTTCATTGCCTCTTGTCTCAACAGAAATTTCGCCTTGGATTCCGCATGTTAATAGCAATGATACATGATCTCATCAGCAAATCTTATCCTCTACAATTCAACAACCAAATTCATTTGAACCCTATGAAATAGAATCCTCCTTGTTTATTTCAACACAAACTATTGCTAGAACTAAGGTTGAAGAAATTAGACAGTTGTTACATATACCAAATATCCCACTAGCACCTTCCATTGATTGGCCCCCTATAGGAATTTCCCCTATCAATGAGTACAACACAAAAGGACTTCTTTCCATGGATTTTCCAACTTTGTTCCCCACAGGTGCAACAATGCTTAAACAACCACGCATTCATGAGGTTGATATGCATGAATATGCACTTCACCTAATTCACTATCATGACAACAGATTTGGCCAACATCCTTGGTTTTGGTACTACATATACAATGTAATTATCCATCATCAGAATAATCCTACTGCCTCGGTTTTTGTCAAAACTAATCTTTAAGATACACTACCTCCAATAATACTTGATATTGTTAACCAATTGTAAGACATGCCTAATCATAAAATTGGTGAGCGGATCGTAAGGTTTGGATCTTCATTACATGGAACATGCTCATATTGGAACAAAAGTAGGGTTGAACCAACAAATATGATCATTCAACAAGGTATGCCAACTTTCTTCTTTACCCTTAGTGCAGCTGATACAAAATGGCTAGATTTGCATGTTCGAATGCCTGCTGGACGTTCTACTGGTTTAGCTCAAGACTACCAATGCAAAGTTCACAACATCATATCAAATCCACATATTACATCACAATACATGCACAATAGATTCAAAACACTCCTTCAAGAGGTGCTTGAAAAAGGTTTTCATATGATGGATTCTTGGTGTAGGTATTTTACCATCTCTTCATTCTTATTTTTCTCTTCGTATTTTCACTTTATACATTTCATTTCTAATATATTCCTTTTCCTCCCATGTAGGTATGAATGGAAGCATAGAGGATCCACACACATTCATGGTTTTATTTGGTTGGCAGATGCACCAAATATGGACACCTTAGATTGGGAAGATATTCTTGTAGTTGAAGCTACAATTTTTTTTTGACACATATGTTACAGCTTGGAATCCTCGTGATACACACTTGTCAACATATGGGTTACACCATTCTACTACAAATGATTGATGCATTCTTGCATCACCATCCATATTTGCATCAAACTACTTAGTTGACTATGAAGAACTTGTAAATTTTGTTCAAAGACACACCAGATTCTCAGAATCAACTTGCCTTCGCAAAAAAGGAACATTTGTTCAATGTCACTATGGTTTTCCATATGAGATGCAAGCTGATTATTCATTATCCATTGATGCAAATGGATATAAAACATACAATCCTGCAAGAAATTATTCCCTTCTCAATATTCACAACCTTACCATGCTTTCAATATGGAGGGCTAATGTTGATTTCCAACCTATTCTTTCTAGACATGTTGTCCTCAAATACATTTCAAAGTATGCATCAAAAGTAGAGCCAAAATCAGAAAGCTATCATACAATTCTCTCTCTCCTTGCACATGCAGCACCAAGTGACGACCCCATTCTTCATCCAATCAAATGATTTCTTGCACAAACAGTTGTAGAATGAGACATTAGTGCATAAGAGACATGTCACATGCTGCAAAAACTCCCACTTGTTCTTTGTAGTTGTGACTTCTTTTCGCTGAATGTGAGTCAAAGTGTCTTCTGGCATGTTTGTAATGGAACTAATAACATCCCTCCAACTCCCCCCTTCACATTTGCATACATGCAAAAACCACTTGCTCTTGAACATCTAACCCTACTTGAAGCTGCTCATTCTTGGTCTTTCTCTCCTAATAGGGAAAAAAATCCATGGAAACAAAACTTTCATCACAATATTGTTAGATTCTATCCACAATTCATTTCCATTCCTCCCTTTGATTCTTCATTTTTTGAACCGTTTTGTTGGAGCAAACTTCTTCTATTCAAAGCTTTTTGTTCCATCCCTCATGATATTGGAACAACAACTTCTGAAATTATTTCTCATTGGCATCAGATTAAAGGAACATATAGTGTTTGGCATGTTAAACGTGCAAAAGAAGAACCCTATACACCTCTATCTAATGATTTAAACTCCGATGCTATTACCTTTTTGTTGTCCCATAACATGGATGAATGGGAACTTCTCTCTCAAATGCGACCAGGAAACAAGATCCAAATTGATGACCTTGAAATGCTTGGACATTGTGATTTTGACAAAAATCACAATTGGACACATAACAATATAACCACTGACTTGCATCAGACAACAACATCATTCATTGACCTCAATCGCTTGTCCACCCAACTACATGAAGATAGCCTATCGTTGTCCAATTCACCTGATTCCTTGTCTCCCACACAATGCATAGCCTTTGATGTTGTCATTTCTCATCTTAGAAACACTAAATTGGCTCCATTACTCAAAATAGTGATTCAAGGTAGTGTAGGCACCAAGAAATCTCACCTCATTTCTTGCTTAAAATCTGCACTACAAACTGCATCTGAACAAAGTGCCTCCGCACTTCTTCTCCTTTCTCCAACTAGTGTTGTTTCTTTTAATATACATGCATCTACAATACATTCTTCTCTTCGAATACCCATTGGTGAAACGCAACCCCTTGAAGGCCAACCCCTTTCAAAAATTCAATAAGAACTCTGCCATATTCGCTATATTCTCATAGATGAAATGAGCTTTATTGGACCAAAAATGTTGACTCAAATTGATGCACACTTACGTCAAGCTTTCCCCTCAAATTGTACAATGCCATTTGCTGGTTGTTCTATAATCCTTGTTGGTGACTTTGGACAATTGCCTCTTGTAAAGGACATCCCCATGTATGCAGGCTCATCCATTGGAACAACTCTTCGGCGTACATTTGATACTTTTATCATGCTAGAAACAATTTTTCCATAACAAGGAAATATCCCTTCTCAAACTGCCTTTCGACAACTCTTGCTAAACCTACAAAATGGAACACCAAATGTTGAAGATTGGGCACTCCTAATGACAAGAACAAGCTCATGCCTTTCAGATGTGGAAGACTGTTCTTTTCAACAATTTATCCACTTATGTCCCACCAATACCTCTATTGCACTGCATAATAAACACATGCTGAAACAACTTAATATTCCAATTGCACATTGCTTTGCAGAACAAAGGAACAAACATGTCGAGGGATCCATTGATGACGAGCAGTTTCCATTAAAGGTCCTTCTTGCTATTGGTCAACAAGTCATGTTAACTGCTAATTTATGGGTTCAAGCAGGACTTGTTAACGACTCACTTGGAAAATTCATTGACATTGTCTACAACTCCAATGAACAACCTCCTAGCTTACCATCTTTTGTTGTTGTCGAATTTCTCTATTACAAAGGACCCTTATGGGATGCTTTGAATCCTACTTATTTTCCAATATGTCCTATAACAAGGGAATCCCGTAGGCAACTACCACTTCATATGGAATGGGGTTTAACAATTCATAAATCCCAAGGTATGACCCTACAAAATGTTATAGTAGATATTGGAAACACTGATATACAAGGACTCACATTCACTAGAATATCAAGAGTTACATTTCTTTTAGGCCTCTGCATTTCTCCACCTTTCTCTTTTTCCAGATACTCTCGAATGCAAGGCAATCCATTTGTCCAATGTAGGAAACAAGAGGAAAGCTTACTTGCTTCAAAGTCTTTAAAAGCAAATTGTGGTTGAACCTTCTCATTATTTTCTCTATAAATGTTCTATTTTTTTTATCACTTGTTAATGTAAAAATTTACCTTTGTTTCGAGAAACATCCAAAAAATGGAGAAATAATTGCCTTTCAGACTAAACTTTCTTAGGAAACTGACACACTCAGTGTAAAACTTATTAAGTACAATAGTTATTATATATCAGGAAATAATTAACGTATAAAATTTTTAGATCAACCCTTATTACTTTAAATGAACTTTAAATAAAGAACAATTTTTTTCTTCAAATTTCCAATTTCCAATCACCGAAACACAATACCCAATTTCCGAAATCCGATATCAAAAACTGCATAGTCGAATTTTCGTTAAGGGTATTTGCCTTATTCATGATTTCTGATATTTCGAATATTGAAAACCGGAGACTCAATTTCTTGTTCAAATGGT